>NKZY01000820.1:9087-34526 GCA_002374555.1 Metschnikowia mauinuiana | reverse complement strand
AAAAAAAAAAAACCGGTTCAATCTCAAAATCTCTCGGCCAATGCACATTTCAATGGATCTAAAGATGGGGGCATAGAAACTTGTATACGACGCCTGCAGCCCAATCGCCCTTTTCCAACGCCATTGTTTCAAAAAGGCTAAGAATTCCAAACGATTTCCAAAGGTTTTCCAAAACATTTCTCGGCACCCATATATAAGAGCCCCAAAAAACCCGGCTTTCACGTTGTTTTGAGGCTTTCGAAAAAAAAAAAAAAAAAAAAAGAAATGCACTTTCTTCAATATTTCGTCACGTCTTCGCTTTTGGCCGGTGTTTGGGCCGTCGTCTCCGAAGCAGAAACCCCAATGCAATTCTATGGCAAACTCCAGGATGAAGACCAGTTCCCCATTTTCATTGCTAGAAATGTAATCGTAGATCCAAATACTTATCGTTTGGCTTATGCAAAGCACCAAGCCACCATTGCCAGCAAGTTCACTTTAAAGGACAACAAAGCATTCAACTCGGACCGAACCCCGGGGTACTTGAAGCTTAGCAATGACATCGTGACGTTTGGCACATCGGAAGAAGCCACTACTTTGACTTTCGATGAAAACAATAAGGTGACCAACGTTTCGTTTTTCTTCTGTGACGACGACCGGCTCTATGAAACGCGGTTTCTTCAGTATGGAGCCGACCTTGGCAACACCGAGGGATGTTTCAAGGTGGATATTTTCGCCAAGGCCATTCAGGACGAGGATATGGAGGATTGTGAGGAAGATGAGGAGGAGGAGGAGGAGGATGAGGATGAGGAGTATGAGGAGTATGAGGAAGTCGGAAATCCCAGAGAGAAGACACATGGTAAGGAAACTGTGATTATAACCGAGAATCAAGTCCCGCCTCCACCCACATGTGAATGGCTGTGGGAAAGTAAGCTTGGTTCTGACCAATTGAATTCAGAACAAACACAAAAGCTATAACTAAGGTCAATAAAAAAAAAAAAAAAAAAAATACTTAAACCATAACATAAGGTAATTTAGAAGAGCGTTCGAAGTCAAAAGGGAAATCCTCAAAAGGACCATCTTCAATATAAAACGGTGGTTGTAGCCATTATATAGAAAGACCTATACAGGACCACTGGTGTTGCGCGGTTGTGTAAACGCGGTCATAATCTGGCACGTGAGTCTCTTTGGCCTCCAATAACGCCTTTAAGTAGGCAACTTCGGTAGTCATTTCTCTGCTTGCATTAATGCTTCTGGTATATCTGATCTAGGAATCCTTTATATAATCTTGGAATCTTATTCCTTATCACAAGCTGAGCTGAAGAGATTTCCCGCCTTATATCCAACTGACTGAGATCCGACGAAGCCATAGTTTAAGGAAGAAAAAAGTATAATTGCGCTGTAAAAAAACTGGGGGGGATCGCCTATTTATGTACCGCAGGAACAGACGGTTTTGTGGCCGCACAAATATGAAACGCGCGGGGCGTGCGAATATAAATTGCAGCCAAATCCGCTTCTCAATACTTCCACCCTTTTTTTCAACACCACCCGAAAGCTTATATCCCTCATGCATGATCCCATTAGAGAGATGTCATTGGTCTCTGATAACTCCGAGGAAGGACTTATCGCCCCTTCGTCGGAGTTATCGCCCCTTCGTGACCGACTCTGCGTGAGGGGATATTATCAGAGATCATTCATTGGTTCCAGGTACTCCACTGGTCGGCTTTATACCCAATAGTGGTTCATACCTCCGTGTTTCATCTGTATCCCCGCATTCTAAACTGAGGAGTACATTCTCTTTTTCTTGAGTGTCAGTATACTGTACATACGAGACGTGCGAGTCTCATATGTTCAACAGTTTCCCACTACTGCCTACGACACATGACTCGAGAGTGGCTATGCGAGTGGTGTTGAACGTGTGTCTGCAGTAGATGTGTCTGCCAAGTGGATCCAGATAAAACAGGTCTTGGTCTTTTACACGATGGTCTAGATTGTTTCTCTTTCCGTAGTCCTTGATGAGTATCCCATAGATTCACGAGAAATGTCTCGTTTGGAAATGGACCAAAATTCACTGGTATCCGTCTCCAAAGTTGACATCACCTCATCGCTGATTCCAAAGTTGACATCTGTTCATCGCTGATGCTGGATTATTGGACAAACATTGGACAAACATTGGTCAAACATTGGACAAACATTGGACAAAGGTTAGACAACTATTAGACAACTATTGGACAAACATTGGACAAACATTGGACAAACATTGGACAAACATTGGACAAATGTTAGACAAATGTTAGACAAAAATTAGACAAACATTAGACAAACTATAGACAACTATTGGACAATTATTGGACACCTTTTAAGGTACTTGCTGATGACCGAAGCAGAGCTTTTTGGAACGTTAAAAGGCAGCCTTTCACACACTAGCTAATACTAGTAATTCCTCTACTTGAATGTATGGAATTATCTTGTAATCTATAATTGATATATATATATATGCAGGAGATCCTGCATACAAAGTTATCAATAAGCATATTCCAATACTTGTAATTTTTTTTTTTTTTTTCCATCAGGGGGATTCACCTGTTATTGGCCAGGAGTTCTTGTGGATGTGTTAGTCCACTTTAAAAGGTTGGGTGTTGAAGAAATGGCTGCAACCCCCGGAACTGCTCCGCGATACACCCGTGCACCAGACAAGGTCAGCAGAAAAAGGTCCAACGCAAACCACCCCTTTTTCACTGGAAATTCAATAAAGTTAAGCTTTTTGGAATGCTGGAATTCCGGCCAATGTAGTGGATATTTCAAAATTTATATAATCGTCGTTTTTTCCTTTTTAAATTAAAGATCTTCGTATGCAGTTTTATCATTCTTCTTTTACTACTTTAAGTTCAAGATTATTTAACCAATTATCTAAACATAGTATCTTAATTGTTTGGTNTAAATTAAAGATCTTCGTATGCAGTTTTATCATTCTTCTTTTACTACTTTAAGTTCAAGATTATTTAACCAATTATCTAAACATAGTATCTTAATTGTTTGGTGCATTACTACTAGTTCCTAGGATTACTTGTTATTCCTATTGATTACTGCTTTTTGCTACTACTTGCCACTTTTACTGACCATTACTTATGCTACTTACCAATCCAATGTTACTTACCATTTTAACTATCTGACTACAATCAGAATTGAGTACTGCCATCTATACTGCCAATCACTAAACTTCACACCGATCATACTGGAGTACGGCTACAGCTACTACCACCAGCTATAAGTACCATTACTACCTACTATTATAGATGCATTACTGGCCACTGACCACATCTGCCTTTACTCACCTCTCTTAAGTCAACCAGTATATATATTGAGAACAAAGTATTTCTGAAATCACTGTGCCCAGCCTGAGTACCTGCTAAACCCTCAAACTCTTACTACGAGTACTATCAGGCGTATGCTCTTCGCCCACCAACTGAGTGTTTCAGTTATATCTCTGTTTCCATTGAAAAGCTATGAATGACCTCATACAAGTGGTTCTAGAGTTTACAGGGTCTTGGAAGACTAATGCTAATCCTGGCCACTGGTCTATACAAATCTTAGGGTGTACTACTTCATGATTGTTCAGAAATAAATGTATTTTATACAACTGATAACAGCTTATCTTATACCTTTATCTATTATATCTAATTCAAAGATATGACTTCTTTATATATATTTTGAAGCATCCTTAGTCCTTTATTTATTATGATAGGTTTATATGGAGCTGCTGATTATATATTAATTTATACATTATTCTCATGTTTATTTATAAAAGATTATTAAATAATCCTGATTATCAAGCTACTAGTTGGAGAGATGGTGACAAATTAATTGTTGGTCAGGGGCCACCAAATCCAAAATCGCCCTAAACACTCTTGTTTCTTCATTTCTCATTCTTCATTTTTCATTCTTCATTTTTCATTCTTCATTTTCCATTTTCATTCTCTGGAATCTCTTGATTTCCTTAATTCTCAATTTCCCTCTATCTTCATATTTCATATTTCATGATTCATAATTCATAATTCATAATTCATAACTCTTGGTTTTTCATTTTTCACGTTTAATTTTCTTCATTTTGTCAATTCTCTTCATTTTGTCAATTCTCTTCATTTTCCGGATTCTCCTGACTCTCTTCCTTCTCTCTTTACTCTTTACTCTTTACTCTTCTCTCTTCACTCTTGATTCTCTTAATTTTTCATTCTTCATTCTCTTGATTTTCTTATTTTTCTTTATTCGTCCCCAAGTTCTATTTTTTTTTTTTTTTAAACACTTTACTCTTTCATAATTCTCATTTTCTTAATTCTCATTTTCTTAATTCTCATTTTCATAATTCTCATTTTCATAAATCTCATTTTCATAATTCTCATTTTCTTAATTCTCATTTTCTTAATTCTCATTTTCTTAATTCTCATCTTCTTAATTCTCATTTTCTTAATTCTGGATTCTCTACATCCTCTTGATTCTCTTGATCCTCTCAATTTACTCCAATCCATGGAAAAGTATTGGTGAACTTTTTTGATAGTGCGCAGCTGGGGCACGTGACATGGAAATCTCCGAAGCCGCGCCAAAGAGCTGCAAAGTGGGTACAGGATGGTGATTGCAATTTCTACTTGTTCAAGAGTTAATATTGATCCGCAACTAAGTTTCCCGTACATAAACACTACAACTTGCTGGCATTCAAAGGCCCCTCCCCGTACATTGCATCCAATGACGATTTGATAAATTTAGCAGCCATTGGCCGCATGATCTTCATCGTTGGAGTTATCACTCTTCTCTTGACAGTGAGTGGATTGAAGTCGATTCTGAGATTGCGAATCTTTTCGAGAACATTGAGCTGGCCCTTCAAGTTTGCATTCATTTGAGTCAAGAATCTCGACCGGTTTTCAGGAGAATTGATGGCCTGGATGATTTCCTCTTCACTTTCTTTTTTCCCTAAAAACCTTGCCCCAGTTTCCGGACCAATCCCCACAATCGCAACTGCAAAGTGTCGTTGAGGGTTGTCATAAACAAACATTTGCTTCACCATCGAGTTGTTGGTCAAATACATATTCTCAATGCGCTCCGGGGAAATGTATTTTCCCTGTGCGAGCTTAAAGAAATTCTTGACTCGGTCAATGATTCTCAATTCTCTAAATTCGTTTAATTCTCTGTCTTCTCTTGATTTTCTCGATTCTCCCTCGTTCTTTATTCCAAATTCTTCACTCTTCACTCTTCACTCTTGATTCTCTTGATTCTCTTGATTCTCATTCCCTTCACTCTTCATTTTTCGTACTTAATTTTCCATTCTTTTTTCTCATTCTCTTAATTCTCTCAATTCTCTTGAATTTCTGCTTCTCTCAATTCTCTTCCTTTTCGTGATTCTCTCATTTCTCTTAATTCTCTGAATTCTTCATTCTTAATTCTTCACTCTTCACTCTTCATTCTTAATTCTTCTCTTTTACTTGATTCTCTTATTTTTTTCATTCTCCCTTTCTTCATTCTTTAAATCTCATCTTTCTGAAATCTCATCTTTCTGAAATCTCATCTTTCTTCATGCTTCACTCCTTACTTTTGATTCTCTTCGTTCTTCATTTCTCGTTCACTCTTTACTCTTTACTCTTTCCTCTTTACTCTTTTAATTCCCTCCATTTTTCATTCTTGATTCTCTCAATTCACTGATTCACTTCATTCTTTATACTCTTCACTCTCTTGACTTTCTCCATTCTCTTGACTTTCTCCATTCTCTTGACTATCTCAATTCTTTTAATCCCGTAAATTCTTTTCATTCTTCATTCCTACTCCTTCCGTATTCCTTCTCTTGATTCCCTTATCTACTTCTTTTTCATTTTTCATTCTTGATTCTCTTCATTTTCTTAACTCTTCACTCTTCACTCTTAACTCTTAACTCGTAACTCGTAACTCTTAACTCGTAACTCGTAACTCTTCACTCTTCGCTTAGCGAGCATCAGAGCTTCAATTCAGGGGTCTGTCAACCGGCAAAAATAAAGACTTTGCTGGTGGCTTTGAATGTGTTCCTTTGATGCTTCGTCTTTTCCCCCTATAAATTTGGTTTCAAATTTGTATGTTTTAGTATTTTTTTGAAGCCTTCTTTAATTTCTCCAGTTCAACAATATTCCAGACAAAAGTTGTAAACAAAGACACACCCCATTGTTTTCGGGACTTACGACAGAGCCATACTTTTGGTATTCGCAAGAAAGATATTTGAAGAATGTTCCAGAGTTGTGATTGTTTTGGGATCAGTAATTCCGTAGCTTCATCACTCTTCACTCTTCACTCTTCACTCTTCACTCTTAATTCAGCTGTATCCTAAGCTGAATTCCTGAGATCAATATCATTCAATGTATTAAAGGTATCAAACCCATGAGTTGGTGGAGTATGGAGAGAGGAGATTGACTCGCGTTTTGGGTGCAAATTGTTGCGCGTTTATATAAACGCGGTCATAATCTGGCACGTGAGTCTCATTGGCTTACAATAACGCTTTTAAGTAGGGAACTTCTGTAGTCATTTCTTTGCTTGTATTTATTGATTTCTAGTCTAGGGAATCCTTATTCCTTCTCACAAGCTAAACTGATCTGAATAGCGGCTGATGTAGGTTACCACATCAGTTGAGAAAGGTTCTGTGTTGTTCGCTAACATTTCCCGTACCTTGTCTGGGCCTTTGTTGGGTGCAAATTGTTGATTCTTTTATGTACTGCATATGAGTGTGCCTGCATATAATCATATCCAGGTGAAACAGGTCTTGGACTTTTACATGCAGCATCAATCGGGGGCCACCGGGCTTTATGGCCCCGACGGGCCACGGCGTGAATATATAAGAAGGAGGTCCCGCTCTTAGGGTTTTACGGGTAACAAGTCAGCTCAGTTAAGGAGAGGAAATAGCCATTTCCTAGTATTAGTTTACAGACAGCCCAGTACACCCCAAGACTGACGTGGCAACGAAGGGCCACGCTGACTAGAGTGATAGAACCCAATATCGTAATAGTTCCAGCTTATGGACTAACCAAGGGTTAAAGTCCAACACGTACTGCATGTATTGAGTTATATGCAGGATCCATCGGGTCTATGACGCGAATATTTAATAAAGAGGTCGTGACTTTATATGTAAATTGCGACTTTATATGCAGGCCCCGCAGATGGTTTTCTTTACGCATAACTAATCAGTTCAGGTAAGCAGAGTATAAGTTTCTTGGTATAAGTTTCTTGGTATAAGGTTCCGGCCACACCAGTACACCCGATGGCCACAGTGATTGAATCGAAATCAGTAACAGTTCCAGTTTATCAAGTAACCAATAGTGAAAGTTCAACAGTAATTCCCATGGGTTCTCAAAAGAAAATGGGTGACGTGACTCAAGAGCCATTTTTACTAGAGATATTGAAGTTTAACGAGATTGACGTTCCAACTTACAAAACAGTTTACTTTCACGCTCAAAAATATCGGGACGGTGGACCATTTCTCTCGGATACATAAATGAAACTTACTCTTAGTCGGCATAAATACGCCCCTATTTTCGAGGCTGAATTCGTAAGAACTTTAAGGGATCTCCCGAACCAAGATTTCATTTGGGTATATTTTGAAGGCCCCGAAAACGTGTACCGGAACTTAAAGAATAAACCGGAAATTTTGGCTCCTGAAGCTGAAGATCTCATTCAGCAGTACCTTTTAAGAGTGGAATTTGCAATAGTGGAGCTTGCCCAGAAACACGTACATCCCCGGATTTTTTTCACGTATCATGAAAAAAATACAACTCAAGGTCTTCGTGAGTACTTTAAAAAACACGCACCAAGTGTTAAGAATTGGGAAGCGTACGTGCACATTGCTGACCATTGCAATACTAATGCAGGAAAAGGTTTTGAGCTCTTGCACTTTATGCTGATGAAGGAAGTGACATTTTTCTTGTGTCTTTTATTTGAAGGATACGACATTGAGCTGATTATTGAGGCTTTTAAATGGACTCTTGACAAAGGGTTTTTGGAAGTTCCCACTCTGGAAACTTCTGCTCGAAAACGTGAGGCTTATCTTTATGAAGTAAGAGATTGTCTTGAAGAATCCGGGGCCAGACCGCGCCCTTTTTCGAAGAAACGTCGTTGGTAGGAGTAACCGTTTTTCCAAAAAAAGATTATACGTGATAATCTAGGATTTAATTAAGTTTAAACAAGAGAAGGTATAGTCCGATTCTTTAGGTGACTAAAGATTCAAGATAGACCAGTACACCCATAGATAGATAGACCGTACTGGTCTATAGATAGATAGATAGATAGATAGATAGATAGATAGATAGATAGATAGATAGATAGATAGACCGGTTGAGCTTATACAAAATCTGATGGACCAAAAGTCCCCAGAATCAATATTAGACTTGACTTATATTTACGGAAATAAAAAAGCACCTTGTGTATTTCGTCATTCTATAATCTCATTATAAAGTATGGCCCAGTACAGTCTAGTGTAGGATTCTTAGTAGTACAGTAGAGTAGAGTAGAGTCCCCGTCCCAGGAGTGTATAGTATAGTGTAGTAATAGAAGAATTTGTAAAAGAGAGTAATTCTAGACCTCCGTAAATTTCATTTCTATCTTAGTATTATTGTTTAACAGGAACTGGTGTTCATAGATGATTTTATTGGCGTTTTTTCCCGGTATTTCCAACAATTTATCCTGTTTTTTTTTTTGTTTTTTTCCAATTAACAAACTTGTGCATTATTAGTTGGGTCGTTATCATTAGTTGGGTCGTTATCATTGGTCGTTGCTGGGTGCCTTTGAGATAGGTGCCTGCACAGGGCTCTTTGGGTGCGCGGGTTGAGTGCTTCGCAGAACATGCGTATTGAGTATCTACATATCACGTGATAGATGCCACATACTAGAATACACTACTCTACTGATCCACTCCACTGTACTCTACTGTACTCTGCTATACTATAGACTATACACTACTCCACTATATTTTAGTACTATACTATAGACTATACACTACTCCACTATATTTTAATACTATACTATAGTCTAGTACTTTTTTTGATTAACAAACTTAAAATATAATTCTTTATAACTGTACAAGAGGCCAAGATCTCTATTTAAAATCATCGATGAATAACATACTTCATAAAAATCAACTTTAAACTCTTCTTGGTTAATCCTTAATCGATCTTGTAATAACCTGATATTCATAGGCACCTCGCCCAACTGAGTCCATATCTGGTTGATGTCAGCTTCAGTCCAGTGTGGGTCCAAGTCGCCCATCCAGACTTGGTTTTCTGTGTGGGCCTGGGAGTACACCAGATGATTGTTTTACTTGTTTTACTTGTTTTACTTGTTTTACTTGTTCTTGGACAAATGGATCCGGGCTCAGAATCAGAAATGCAATAAGTTCAGGTCAAAACTCCATACCAAGCCTGCGCTACATACTTCCATCCACTACGCCAGAATTTCCTATAACAATTTATTACTATTATTTACTAGATCTTCGGGGCTGCTTTCATTTGATCATAAAGTCATTCCAGTATGAAACAAATCAGAAAAAAGCAGTTAAGATCTGGAGCATGGTCTATTTCTACCACTTCGGTGTCCTTTTTTATGCCAACATGTCAATACATTTTAAAGGAGTACCCAATGAAAAGAATCAATAAAAAGACTCAATAAAAAGAATCAATGAAAAAACTCAATAACAAGACTCATTAACAATGACAAGATGACTGGTTAAGTTAGAGAATGGCGGAGTCGGGCATTCGTCTCCAAAACGCGTCTGTAAGTTCATATAGCCTCAAATAAAGTCTTTTAGTTTTGAGAACAAGACCAGCTTTACAGGCTGGACTATCCTAACTCTCAAAAGTATTACTTATATTCCATGCAGTTTTTTTCTTATAGTTCCATATTTAATATTGCATATTTTTCAACATTTGATAAGCGAATAATTACTGATAGGGATGCATGTTGAGAGTGTAGATATTATGGTCAGTCTGATTAAGGGGAATCAAAATAATATGATCCAATATCTGTTGTGATTGGCTGTGTGGGGCTTCTTTTGGTACCTGTTGTTCCCATAGTTCAGGGGTTGGTTATAGTTAGAGTGGCCTCTAAAGTTGTTGGTGCCAATTTTTTTTTTTTTTTTTTTTTTTTTTTTTTTTTTTTCTTGGGCCATTCAGACAAGGGTTTCCGCCCGGTCCATTATTGTAGGAGGTTTGGTTTCCTCGATTGTTGTAGCCACTATATTGACTGTCCTGGCTGAACAGATCCGGCCGGTGGTTTCTTGGCTGCTGGCCGTTGTGGGGAATTTCGCCAGATCGATTATTTTGGGTCGGTACAGATCATCAATTTTAATATAAAATTAATTATTTCAATACTTTGTCTTTTTTCTTTTTTTTTAACTATGCTAATTAAATGAAAATAATGATTGGTAGCTCCATGGTATCGAAGTACTCCATACTGCCAACCTTGGTGACTTTGCCCGATTCCTCATCGAGCTGGAGTTTTGGGAATGGATTTGTGAGGAGATTTTCCGGTATGTTACAGTGGAGAGGGACACCTATGGAGAATCTTGAATCTTAGGGTCAAGTCTAATTTGGAAAAATCCTTAGGTATAGAGATTCGGAGTGGTAGTCGGTACGTTCCGAGATCTGTACCATCTATAATGTTCTGCCTAGTATCTGTCTGATTTTGGCTAATTTCTGTCGGATTTCTGTCGAATTTTTGTCTAATACTTGTCGAACTTTTGTCTGATTTTGTCTAATTTTTGTCTAATTTCTGTCTAATTTTTGTCTAATTTGTCCCTTAATCCCCTCAAGTGTCATCTATCACAAATATTCTAAATATAATTTGACACAATTAGACAAAATTTGACAAAACTAGACAATACTAGACAAAAGCAAATTAGACAAATCTGCATATAGACTATTCTAAAGCTTAAAATAATACAATTACAACTATGTCACCAGCTATTTTGAAGAATCTTTCCTTTATAGCAGTCGTTTTTTTTAAATGGTTATGAGCACTGCTGCTAATTATAGAGCGGTACTGCATAGTAATATCACCGGGACACTTTTCCGTATTTCATTTGCACACTAAACTCTACACCCTAATACATTATTTTAGCCCAATTCTGATGATCACTACGATAAAGCTGTACAATAGACAAACACACTACACTATGGTATACTAAATACCATACGACATTCCTGCACCACCAAGTCAATGCAGTTGTGGAGGATGTTACCCAGGGATTTTGGAGCCCTTATGAAAACTTGAATCAGTCAAATCAAGTATTATGGCCTTCACCTTTTGGATTTCAATTGTTTACCAATTGAGGGAGAAGCCAAGGTTCAAAGTGGACAAGAGAGACACTTGAATAACTTTCGTGGCACGAGGAAACTATTTATAGAAACTTGGTAAATTTGGTGCCACTAGGAGCTCATTATAGAAAACCTCGGTGGATTTAAAAACCTGAGTGGATTTGAAAACCTGGACACTTTGAAAACCGGGGTGGATTGTGGACACAGGGAGACCTTCACCGGGCCTGGATCCAACTTTTCCGGTAGCCAGCTTTTCCGGTAGCCAGCTTTTCCTGTACCCAAAGAACTAATCCATTTTAGGGGTCTGTAGTAATGTAGAAAATAGGGATAAAAAAGGGATAAAAAGGGATAAAAAGGGATAAAAAGGGAAACGAAGGGGGAGGGGGATTGGCGCCTTTATATATACTCAGGGATATGCATTCCTGCATTTGATTGAAACACCTGTACGGCCTGAAACATGCACGCCAGATGCAGTCCACTGCTTACCCCGCTTGAAACATCCTGTTGAAAATCACCACATGCCACTGAAAAAATTGGCCCAGATTAAATCATTTGTGGTTGTTGGCTGTGAATTGGTGAATGGTGGCTGTAAATTGGTGATGTGCCGGAGGTACGGATGTTTGGTGCTAGTATGAAACATGTTTCGCGATAATGGTCTTCGCCACCTGCACACAACCCCTCTTCCTCTCCATGTCTCAGATCAGCACCAAAGATCTGGGCCTTGTTAAGGAGATCAAGGAGCGGCTCCTGCATGCGGGCGTCTTCTCCAAAAACCCCAAGATCCAAAATCGGGACGGTGTGTACTGCATCTACTCCTCCGCAGACCCCGGTGCCCTCGAGTCTCTTCTCCAACCCTTCCCCTCGGTTCTCGTCGAAGCCTATACCCAACCCACGAACAATGACCCCACACAATCGCTAGCTGATGTAATCATGGCGTTTTTAAAACGCCATCACGTGCACCTCGACCCCGGAATGGCCGCATCGCTCCCTCGGAAATGGTCCCTCTACCCGCCCATGGTGCTCTTTAATGCGCTGACTTTCGACCACCCGCAATGGGATACCGTATTTGCAGGTCACGTGGGCCCCCGGCTCGGCCAGGAAATCCTTCAATTTCCCGAATTCCGCCGCTACACACATTTGGCCGTCAATAAGCCGATCGTGGAGGATGACATCATGCGGCGGCCGTTTAACATCCACCCGATTTTCGGGGACTTTGGGCCGAAACCCACCGAGGAATTGTTTGCTGCACCCTCGGCGCAAGACCTCGGAATGGCATTCTTCTGTCACGTGACCCAGAACGGCATCCACCAGGCATGGGCTCCCATGTACACAATGTTCTCCCGGGGAAACATCAAGGAAAAGAAACGCCTTCTAGACCAGTACACCAACTTACACGGTAACACAGTTATTGACTTATATGCAGGAATCGGCTATTTCAGTCTCTCGTACCTTAAAAACGGAGCGCAAGTGTTTGCATGGGAAATCAATCCGTGGTCAATCGAGGGTCTTTGCCGCGGACTTAAGGAAAATGGCTTTAAATTTAAAGTTATCCTGCGCAAAGACGAGTTTAATCCGGAATTATTTGCCGAGCTCCGACGGTCCGGCATACAAGCGTACATCTTCCACGAGTCCAATGAACACGCCAATGCACGCCTCGAGGGTCTTTTCGACCAGTTAGCCGTGGCCCACGTGAACCTCGGTTTGTTGCCCCTGCTGCGGCCATCGTGGGGAATCGTGCAGGAGATGTTACACCAGAACCGGTGTCCGACCACCGTGCACGTGCATGAAAACGTGCACATTCTGGAGTTTGCCGGGCTCGAAACGTGTGTTGCGGCCGAATTTGGCGGTCACGTGAGCCACCTCGAAAAGGTCAAGACGTTTGCCCCGGATATCTGGCATGTGGTGGTGGATGTGGAGGTGAATGGCGGTGGGGGTACTGCATAGTAGCATAATACTATACTTTGTATTCCGGTAATGTACAAGTCCGGATTGAAACCGGAGGGGTGGTCGCGTACCGGTGGTCGCATACCGGTGGTTGCGTACCGGTGGTTGCGTGAATGGTTGCATGAAAACCGAGGGGGTAATATCAATATCACGCGAATCTTTCCCCTCGGATTTGTGGAGTGACTATACTACTGTCACGAGACCAGAGGACACTCTGTTCGAAGGATGCATTGTTGAGCTCTGCAGAATTTGGCGTGAATGCAGGAAGGCGTTATTAATGTTCCGGGGGCGTCCGAGGGTTGCGTTATGTGCAGGCCGCTGCATTATCTGCAAATTGCCGAAACTTAAAAGCGGGCAGTGTGCAGGCAACCACAATGGGAAGCTTTTTGAGTGAAAGAGGCTAATGCGTGGTATGCAGGAATCCATGATCAATGGGCCTCGCAACTGGGCGTCAAGTGCATGAGATCCGGTTGATAAGCCTCCAGTTTCAGAGTGGTATACAGGAAGTAGCCGATGCTTTGACCTCGAGGGTGGGGTTATCTGCAGGAATACATTCTTAATAGCCAACAATCTATACGGGGCATACAGGAGCCATTGTAGATTAGGTTTTTTTAGTTTAGAACGGGGGTACAGACATTGTTCAGTACCGAGGCCTCCCGAGATTGCCGAGAATCCATGCAGGCCTTCCGATGTCGGTATGTCGGAAGCATAAGCATAAGCATAAGCATAAGCGAGAAACCGAGCAGATAAAGTGGGAAACTTAAGACGTTTCAGAAACGTATGGAGTTTCACCCAAAGCTTGAAACTCGCCGCAAGTTGCTCTCTTCCATGCGCATGATCGCATGAGGTCCCACACGCCTGCGGTTTCTCGGCCAGCTTTTGTTCGGCCGCCTGCACACAGGGCGTCCCCGGACACCAGGGAGTGCACATAAGGGCCGGACACCATCACCTGACCACACAGCCTTACCGGGCTTTGCAGTAAACATGACGCTCGCTAAAGCCAAGAATCTGGGGCCCACCTGGATTTGGAAATGTAAGGTTACTAATTCCCCGACGCAAGGCCCGATTGGGGAAATGCATCCACATCCGGCTCGCTAAATAGAAAATGCGTGTTTCAGCTCTCGAGGAGAATTCTTTTTTTATGCATTTCGTATTGAGTTAAAGGCCACGGTGTTCAGATTACGGTTAATTAAAGTGTAGGGTGCTACTGCAGAGAAGAGGCCCCACGAGCCGAGGGCCCATTCCGAGGCCCGGCCCCCGTTCGCTGCAGTGGAGCCCTCGGTTCACCAAAGCCCTCGGAACCATTGGACGAGCATCGGATCTGGCTACCCCTCCCCCCCCTCCGGAAACGGGTGAATGCAAAAGCCAGCAGTTCGGCGCATCCGAAGACGCAGGTGAGCATGGCAGGCGTGCACACAGCGCGTCAGCCCAGCCGTGCCTCCCTCA
The DNA here is from genome assembly GCA_002374555.1 of Metschnikowia mauinuiana. NCBI lineage: Eukaryota > Fungi > Ascomycota > Pichiomycetes > Serinales > Metschnikowiaceae > Metschnikowia > Metschnikowia mauinuiana. The sequence continues at coordinate 19,848 of NKZY01000820.1, read as the reverse complement.
TTGAAACGGCCAAGGTCTGCATTCATGCACTGTGCTTACAAATTAACATAACTTGCCGGGAGGTACGGGTCTCCCGCCCGCTGCCTATACGCACCGCGCGGCACCGCACATCTCAATTATATATACCCCTTCTTCCTCGCTGCGTTATTATTGCCTCCGATTTTGGCTGCTGTTTTTCATCTTTTGCTTTTTGGCTTTCCCTCCTTCTTGTTTCGGTATCCTTATCTTTTTTATCCCACAATCCTTTCCCCAAAAATCCTTCCGTGTTTTGTGCCGCCCCGCAATCTCCGGCTCCCAAAAAAAAAAAAAATAATCCACTGCTATTCTAATCTTAGCCGCTACTTAGCCGTTACACACTACTTGCACACAAGTCCCTCAAAACCCACACACCCAAGGTCGCACTTTGGTCCCACAATTTCTACTCCCAGCCTTCCTTAGCTTTTTTTGAATCTATTCCCTCCCAACACCACGCCTTCAATCCCAGCGTTTCCATAGACACTTTTGGTTGTTTCCATCGAGTACTACGATTGAGGACTACGATTGAGGACTTTACTTCCGTTGCTTCCGTCGAGAACTTTTACTTCCATTGCTTCCATCGAGAACTTTTACTTCCATCGAGAACTTTTGCTTCCATCGAGTACTTTCGATTGCTGATACTTTTGCTATGCTGGATTACACGGACGACTTTGTGCACTTTGTCACGGTGTCGCCGCCGCCCATTGAACGAGACGACCAGAAGGACCCGTTTCTTAGCCTAGACCAAAGCGTTTCGCTCGGGCAACCGGACTATTCCCACCACGCCGACCTTGCCCACCTCCAAAATGGCTCCCACCCGCTGAATTACGAGGGCGTCAATACCTTTGGCGGCCTCCATCACTATAACGATAGTCAGTATACTGGCCACGGGCTCCACGCGCTCCAAACCCACCAGGGGCTTCACAGTGTCAATAGTCTCCTGAGCCCACTGAACGTTCAAACTCCACAGAACTACCCGGCCAGTCTCCTGAGCCCCCAGATTGTTTCCCAGAACATCCAGCACATCCAGAACATCCGGAATGTCTCGCAAACGCCTGCTTCCGGAACAGATTTGGAAAGCTCGCTTGTTTCGCCCAACTCGGCGTCTTCTCACGACCGCAACGCCCTTAATCGGTTCTCCACCGACCCCAACCACTCCAGCCATACGGATTACGATAGCAATAGCTTTCTTTTCTCCAACCCCACTCCCATCGCTTCGCTGAACCTCTTATCTCCTTCCCAATATGGTCTGTACGGTGGTGGCGGACTGGGCACCCCGAGCTACGCCCATTCGGCCCACTCGGAATTGTCTCTGAATGCCAATGCGCCGTATCAGGATGCCGCCTCCCACTTTAGTGCTGCTCACAACAATGGCTCGTCCATCGAACCCAAGGACTCGTATTTCGAGCCTCTTCCCACCCAGTTGCGGCCTCGGGATACATTCAACCAGGAAATCTCGCTAGGGCAGTCCATCTCCACCACCAACTTGGTGCAAATGACTAGTCCTTACCATTCGCCGGTTGCCCCCGACCCCAAGTTCTCCCATAGCCCTACAGCTCCTCGGAACACTTATGACGAATCGTACAATTATTTTGGGCAGCAGCTGTTTCAGCTCACGGAAGACAATCTTTCCAGCTACAATGATAATGAGAACCAAGTGACCATCTCCATCCAGGAAGCCCCCGAGGTCGTGGCCCGCAAAACACCTTCTCTTTTCAGCAACTCGTCACATAACTCGTCCAATACGCCAGGCCCGGGCCAATACTCCAATCTGGCCCAGCCACACCTCCAAAGACCCGAGCAGTACCCCAGCGTGCCGTCCAGTCCATCCGGAGCCAGCCCGGCGTATTCGCTCAATAGTCCGCTTGAACCTCCGTCTGCCGATTCTCAATTCCTTAACCCCGAGGATTACCAGAATATCAAGCGGGGCCGGCAATCTGCACATTCCCGAAAAGTGCATTCGCGGTCCAATTCCCGGTCCCGGTCGAGGTCCAGAGACCCCGGCAACTATAGCGGGGCCGAAACGTCCGACTACGACTCGGATTATTACGACGAAGAAAAGGAGCAGTCGCTTAAAGCCATGTCTGCACGGGAGAAAATGTTGGAGCTAGCGAATGCTCCCATTGCAACCAAAAGAACCCAGATCCATCCTTCGCTTCATGCCTGCACGTTGTGTGAAAAACGGTTCACTAGACCCTACAACCTCAAATCTCATTTGAGAACGCATACGGACGAGCGGCCTTATATTTGCAATGTTTGCGGCAAGGCGTTTGCCCGGCAGCACGATAAAAAGCGACATGAGGAATTGCACTCGGGCGAAAAGAAGTACCAGTGCAAAGGCTTGTTGAGAGACGGCACGGAGTTTGGGTGCTCGCGCAAGTTTGCCCGAGCCGATGCTTTACGGCGCCACTTCCAGACCGAGGCCGGAAAAGAATGTATCCGTCTCTTGGTGGAAGAGGAGCAGGCAATGAAGAACCAGCCTGATGACCAGGGGAATATGCACTCGGGGATCCAGCTTCCGGACGGTAAGTTCATGAACTCTTATTTTCTGGATGTGCCAATGGTTTCTATCCAGGCTCCCGAGGGTGGTATTCATTGACACTCGGAGGAATTTCCACTCCACGCAATCCACTCTACGAGTCAAAGACAAGAGAGTCCACTCTCCGGGTGAAAATCATGGTAGGAGTCGAACGACGGTCTCTGATGACATTTTGAAAATGGACTTTTTGGATTGGCCGAGTGGATTTATAAAGTCAATGATGTTATGATCAGTTTCTTGAGCGATTTCGATCTGCAGTCAATGAAACGACAATTGATGGATGAAATAACAATTGATGGATGAAATAACAATTGATGGATGAAATTACCATATTGTATGGAGTTAGAAAGGAAGGTTGGAATTGAATAGTGATTCTTGAATGATGCTTTTGGAGGTGATTGAGTACAGGATTTGATTTTTGGCTCATAACCAAGAATGTTGGCTGATAACCATAACCCAGCATGAAAAGAAGAATCAGAAAAATACAGGTTCCGACTGCATATATTGTAACCATCTCTTCTGCACGAACGGTAATGTAGCCTGAGTAAAATTATATTATTAGTGGAAGGTGTGGCTGGCTAAGACACACGGAGGGCATTGATGCCATGCTAACTACGGCTATATTAAGGTTATATCACTCCAAATAGGTTCATTCGAATCGCCAAAACAGCAGCTTTCCAATGGTACTATTTTTAAGAGGATTGGCCCCGTGGTGGGATGACAAAAGAGGCAAGTTTATCCGCACGCAGTTTGGGCACATCGAGGCATTTGGTCCATCAGCGCAGAAAATTTCCATGTGGTGAGTGGATCCCACGATAAACTCATCAAAGTGTGGGATCTTCAAAACGGGAAATGTTTACATACTTTCAGCAACCAGGCCAGCGTGAGTTGTGTGGCCTGTAGTTTCCATGAAAACGCAGTTTTTTGAACCGGTGACCTTACCGGGTTTCTATTGAGAAAACCCATCGTTGAATTGAAAAAGGATCTGGACCAGACAGGTTTAAGCATGCATAAGCCACCAAAAATTACTCTTGAATTTGACAAATGAACATCTTTTTTAACCTTGATAAGTTAACACACACCTATTTCAACCTACTATCTAGCGAAACCACAGCCAAGGGAACGGGCTTGGAAAAATCAGCGGGGAAAGAAAAACCCTGTTGAGCTTGACTCTAGTTTGACATTGTGAAAAGGCATGAAGCTCCGACTCAAAATCGAGCTCTTCAACAGGGAAGACTCTGGCTTGCTCGTGCTGGAGTATGCTGGTCTAGCCTTCTGAAGTATGCTGGTCTAGCCTTCTGAAGTGGTGTGGGCGGAGGTATGGTATAACGCGTTATCGGAGCCCAAGTTGGACTCGTGCATTGCAAATGACCACTCCGACACTTTGGTCATGAGCCCGGAGTCCGCCAAATACTATAAGATCGTGGCCCAGTTGCCGCACACTGGCTACCATCCGTTCCGAGATACTGACAAGGGCTTTCATCTACCGGTGGCCCTCGAGCGTTGAAACAAGAAGCAGAACCGTCGAATCAGTCTCGATCAAGTCTGTCACTGACTGACTAACTACTACTACTGGCTTCTTACTGCTGACTTACTACTGACTAACTGAACACCGGAATTATCCGAATCTTCAAGATTATCGAAATAAACTTTGTGTGGTTATTCACTACAATGGCACTGTAAGTACTCGGATTGGTCAGTGGAGAGAAAAAAGTGAGAAAAAAGGTGAGAAAAAAGGTGAGAAAAAAGGTGAGAAAAAAGGTGAGAAAAAAGGTGATCTTTGGGCTCGAGCTTATTGAAGAATCTGTGCATGGGGGATATAAGACGCGAATTATACTGTGGTACTGGGTTATGTATGTGGGAAATTGGCAGGTTAAAATTTGCCGACGGATCGAATCCTGCAGGAAAGCCTGTAATGGAAGCTCTTAGCTTATACTCTTCATCGGGATCATTGGCGTCGTCCTTAAGCAGTAGTATACTTGGAGAATGTAGAATTTGTATAGGTTTTTGGCGGATTCAGAGTGGTTTAAGAGTGGCTAACAAGTAAGAAGTCAGTGGTTAGATATATAATTCTGGAGACATATTTGGATCTTAGGGTGTACTGGACAGTAGATGCACGGCCCTTGTTTTCAAAAATGGATCCGTTGGTAGTGGTGGCAGACGCTTGAAGTGTAGAAAATACTGTATCGTCTACCTTGACCTTATTATGCCATCTCACATGGTTTGCTGTCTAGTACAAACCATGATACTTTTTTAACTATACCCATTTAGTGTAGGACAGTATACCACAGTATATGCGTAGTGTAGGTTCATGGAGAGTGATAATACCGAAACCACCTCCACTCTAATAACTACTTAATACGCTTATAATAGGCTAGCCTTAGTTACTTACTGCGTTTAGTGTAGTGTAGTGTATTTAGTGTAGTATAGTAGTGAGAAAAAAGTGAGAAAAAAGGTGAGAAAAAAGGTGAGAAAAAAAGTGAGAAAAAAGGTGAGAAAAAAGGTGAGAAAAAAAGTGAGAAAAAAGTGAGAAAAAAGGTGAGAAGTTCATGCGCGCACCCTAGTGGTAGTGAAAAACATCAGTACTAGTCAGTGACTTCTTATCCATAAACTAAACACATTTCAAGTGTACTTTTGATTCTACTTTTGACCAAATATTTTTAATTTTGAGTGTATTTTGAGTGTATTTTGAGTGTATTTTGACTGTATTTTGACTGTATTTTGACTGTATTTTGACTGTATTTTGACTGTATTTTGACCGTATTTTGACTGTATTTTGACCATATTTTGACCATATTTTGACTGTATTTTGACCATATTTGATTGTATTTTGACCATATTTTCCTGTACATTAGCATCATTTCAGATCCCGTTGGTATTGCAATCTGTAGATGATAAGAAATCATAATTCCATGACTTTTTATTCCAATTTTATATCCCCAAAGGGAATTCTAGTGATATGTCTAATTTCTTTAGATGGGATCTTGTCCAATTTGTTGAGTACTTCTAAATAATCAGACCCATTATTTAATCCTTGGAATAAATATTCGTACGATTACGATTATGAAATCTTTCTTTTTTTACTTCTTTGATATGTCCAATAAATGAACCAATCTCATGATTCTGGTTATGATTATTATTTCACTATGGTGGATTTCATCCGTCTACTAATTCTAAATCCTGGTAATGCCTACTACTACTACAAAACTGGCACACTGACTTACCACCAAAACCATTTGTGAAGTTATAAGTCTGGTAACAAAACACCAACGGATCACGGTTGCCTACTTGCTTTTCGTCCTGGACTACTTTACCGAGAACCCAGAGGCACAGGACGAGTATGACTGCAAACAAGGCGTCATCAAAATCCGGAAGTTATTCTGGCGCCATTTTGGGCTTGGACACTTCAAAGGTACAACAGCACTTGTGCTTCCCTATACTCCAGTGGAATGGAGGTTTTGGTATACGAAACAGAACAAAACAGAAGTTTTCTAATACTCTTTGGTCATTTCCAGAGTACTCTGTGCCTGTGACTACCTCTACGAAAGCTATGAGTCCCATTTTTTTCAGAATCCTCGAGCATATCCAGGCGATGACTCCGGTTATATTATGCTATATTTATAGCTAAGACTCCGGTTATATTTATGGCCATGACTCCGGTTATTTTATGGCTATATTTATAACTCAGCTTAAAGTGGCCCTGTGGTCTAGAGATGTATGGGATTCACATCAAACACACCAGAGAAAACCAAAGAATTGGAGCTTAATAATAATGTGATAACTCCGAGAAATCCCAAGGTTTATGTTAAGAATTAAAAACCATAGGTCTCTAAAGATCCAAGTGACTCGGCAATATCTCCGTGGGTCCCAGAGTTTTGCCTCTGAGTCCAAAATGACTCCAAGAAGAAAGGGACACTGGGAGATTTTTGATTAGATAACTGAAATTGAGATGAACAGAATCTGGGAAGTCACAGAGTCTGATTACTAAGCCTTACGGAATTCGGGAACCACAGTTTTGCACCCATTCTTATCGCGCGAAATCTCCTCATGCACAAGTAACGCAGGGTGTGGCATCATGCACAGCTTAGTCAGGGGATCCCCCGAAGTCGCATTAAAACAACACCGCACCTACCAGGCGAGCGCCGGGAAAGGAACTATAAACTTGCCTGTATGCATAAATTAGACCGATTGTACGTAAAGTTACATGATATATGAGCTTGCCTTTGAAATCACTGCATAAAACTGCCAGTTCCTGGGTGAGAATTCTTTTCAATTAAAGAGCAGAGGTATAGCTGGCTGTTGTATGGCTCACCACTTGTACCGGATTATGTAGATTTCGTTACACCCAAAGGTGGATTCATTAAATAGACACACTCAAGTGAAACTTTCTTTTGAAGCCAAATACATGGCCTATACTTTACACAAGATGTTTCAGTATTGTTTGAGTATGTAGGCGTTGACTCATGTCCACATTACGCTGTATGAGCTCATGTCACTGTGGATGCTGCGAGGATGCAGTCCTTGGCGCATCTCTACAATAAAATGGAAGTCGTCAGATTCTGGAAGTCGTCAGAGTCTGGAAGTCACAGAGTCTGGAAGACTCTGATTGTCACCAGAATCTCATGGAGATAAGCAATTTTTTTTGGGTATGACTCTTTAAAAAATATCAAGACTGCATTCTATTAGTATTACATGAGTCAAGCTATTGTATATAAACTTGAAATCATTAAAAGTCCAGTGAGTAGTGTATTTTCCAGTCTAGTTTGTAGTTAGTAATACAGTTTGTAGTATAGTATAGTCTCGATCCCAGTAGGTCTTGACCCCAGAACTTTGCCTTCGTTAATATGTAGTCCGACAAGTAAGAACACAGTGTAAGAACACTCCAATTGAAACCGTCTTCAATATTTTCTCTGAGCTGGTTTCATACGTCCTGTCTGCGTACGAATCCCCGGGGACTTTGGATTGTCTTCCTACTCGTGACTCAGAACCGATATTTGACCCTTTGGGTGGCGAGACAGCAACTCAGGGGAAGCAACTCAGGGGAATCAAAATACTATGGAATCGTCTTTGACTATTCAAAAGCCAAAAACCACCTTCAAAGAAAAACTCCAGGGTTTATTGCTGCCCAAAGGTTTAGCCTTGCTCAAGAAGGAAGTGCCTGCTACACCTGGAATTGGGTGCGAAAACGCGCACTCAGTGCCCATGCCTAAGAACCTCAAGAGGCAACAAAACAAGCATGCGCCCCCACTTCCAAGCTTCTAAAAAGTGGAGCCACCCAAGCTTCTAAGAAGTGGAACCACTTTCTTGACAAAATCACGCTTTGTAAAAGGCACAATGCATGCTTCATTCAAAGAACCCCGGTTTGCAATTTTCCGTGATTGTCGTGTTGAAGACCAAAAAGTGCGGCGCATATCAGCGAGTCGCGCATTTTACAAGCTTTTTAAAGAGCCTTTGCATTAAAAGTAGGTTGCAAATTGAATGACGCTCAAATGCCATTACTGCATTTAAAGAGGAAAGTCAGAATGCAACAATTTTTTTTTGCCAATGACAAGCTGGTGGTGGTAGCGTTGCAAGGCCTCGGAAGCCTTTTTAATAAGAATGGCATCGTCGGTCTCAAACTTGAACGACCCAATCCATGGCCTGTGGCGCCCAACTGTCCACTAACCGGCGTAAGAACTTGGGCACCTGCTCCAAATCCACCACCAAATTACAGTTTCCTTTATAAGTATCTTTACGCTATTATCAATAAAGTTCAATAATTGATTTTTTCCGGAGTTCCCGTGTTTGACTAAGTTTTCCTTCAGAGAATTCTTTATCTATCTTTTTAGAAATCAAATTGAGAACTAGAATTACTTATAAAATTATAGTAGATAACATCATGAAATGGTTATTATTTGCTATTGGTACAATAATCCATCAGTTCAGAACAAGACAGACTTCAAAGACTATTCCCAGAAGAAACCAAAATTTGATGTCAAAGACAAATTCGGTCATACAACCAAATTTTGCAGAGCACCAAAGAAACCAAGAGGTGAATATTCACTGAAGGAACGGAATGGACTGTATGGACTCAGGTAGACCAGCACACCCATGGAATGTCTGGAAATGGCACAGTGTTGGTTCAAGTGGGATTAAAGAAAAGAAGAGTGGCATTCGTTCAGCTAGTCCATTCTGATGTGAGGAGTAAGGAATTGTAAAGAGTTGTTCGATTCCTTGACTGTTAGGGTAAAACTCACGTGTGTCACGAAGGTCTAAACCCAGCTCACGTTCGCTATTAGTGGGTGAACAATCCAACGCTTTTTGAATTCTGCTTCGTTGCACGACGACAAGGAGAATATCTTCCAACCCAAGGGCAACAGCTTGGCACAAACGCGGATGGAACAAAGACAGCGTTTGGTGGAGTTAAATCTGACCCTTTTCCCCGGCTACTTGAGCTCAGCCACACAATTGCAACGGGCCCCAGCACAGCTCCAAGAGTTGTACCAGCCCAAACACAGCAACAATGAGTCGCTCTAGTCTCTAGTCTCTAGTCTCTAGTCTCTAGTCTCTAGTCTCTAGTCTCTAGTCTCTAGTCTCTAGTCTCTAGTTACTCTAGTCTAGTCTCTAGTTACTCTAGTCTAGTCTCTAGTTACTCTAGTCTAGTCTCTAGTTTAGACTCTAGAAGCAATGCAGCGAATGTGGCGGGATATGGCTCTTTTATATATGTTTTCGCGCGGATGCGCGCGCATGTGCCCTTTTAAATTGCAACCATTTAAATCGCGCATTGTTCAATATATAAAGAGCCCCGCCCCTCGCATTATTATTTTTACAACCCACTTTTTATCTCTACAGCCCTCCTTCCAACTTTGTAACGATCTTACAAGGAGTATTGCTTTACTAGCAGTATCTTACTAGGGAATTATAATGCTATTATCAGTATAATGAGTGACTAGACTCTAGAAGCTAGTCTTTTCTAGTTTCTATTCTGGACTCTATTCTAGGATCTGGACTCTATTCTAGGATTCGGTCTCTATTCTAGGATTCAGTCTCTAGTCTCTAGTCTATTCTAGTTTCTATTTCATGGGATCTTTGAAGGCAGCCGAGAGGTGGTCTGGTTGAGCAATTTCATAAAGAGTTAAAGGGAAGAAAGGATTTTAAATGTGGTGAGAGAATGCAAATTTGGAGTCGAAAAAGTCTCCACCAATATTCAGCAAAGGAACAAAACGATAGAATGCCGACAAGAAGCAAAAATTCAACAAAAATTCAACAAACATTCAACAAAAAAAAAAAAAAAAAGATGTCGCTTGAACGCTTGACTGCCACAAGCCAGTTATCCCTGTGGGAACTTTTCTGGCATCTCTAGCCTCATATTCGGAGGTAAACATAAAGGATCGATAGGCCACACTTTCATGGTTTATAATCCCACTGAAAATCAAAATTAAGGGACTTCTACCCTTTTATTTCGCTGGATCTGTATCATTCAACAAATGTGCCGCCCCAGGCAAACTCCCCATTAGACAGTTTCTGATTTTTAAAATGACTTGGACTTTCAGACGATGGACTTTCTTAGACGATGAAGGTGGTTTCACTGGCGCCGAAGCTCCCACTTATTCTACACCCTTGATGCCTTTTCACAATGTCAAACTAGAGTCAAGCTAATCTATATATTAGCACCACAAATATTCTTCTACTTTATAGTCTTCTACATTTACTAGACCTTACTGTACTCTTCTATACTAATCCATATACTAGAAGCTACCCTCATATTATACTCTCTACTCTGCTATACTGTATTATACTATTCTACATTATACTCTACTCTTCTTTATTATAATCTTCCATTTTCTTCTCTTCTAGACTATACTCTTGTAAGCTGTACTCTTTTATTTACAAAGATTCATATATATTTATATTTAGTTTCTTGAGGATCTCTATGATTAACTACAAAACCATCTCCTTCAAAAACCTATTAATCAATCAATAAAATTACCGATTACTTTTTTTTTTTTTCATAGGATTTAGCTGCTAGAAAAGTTTAGGTGCTTCTATTAAATCCACACTCAAAAGGACCATCTTTTTCAATATAAAAATTACAGTAGATATTAAATAATTAATATGACATCAAGAATGTAATAAAACCAGATTTTTAATTTTTGATCACCAGTACCTTTCATATTTATAGGATCATGGCTGCAAGAATCAAAAAAAAAAAAAAAAAAAAAAAAAAA
>NKZY01000819.1:0-140674 GCA_002374555.1 Metschnikowia mauinuiana | reverse complement strand
TTTTTTTTTTTTTTTTTTTTTTTTTTTTTTTTTTTTTTTTTTTTTTTTTTTTTTTTTTTTTTTTTTTTTTTTTTTTTTGTGGGGCCAGGTGAACCACCTGCTCCATGACCATCTCTCCTGGTCGATACTTAGGGTGTACTGGTCAATGCCTGGGGTGTACTGGTCAATGCCTAGGGTGTACTGGTCAATACTTAGGGTGTACTGGCCAATCCTTAGGGTGTACTGGTCAATCCTTAGGGTGTACTGGCCAATCCTTAGGGCGTACTGGTCTATATATATATATTTATTCATAAATTAACTACGATTTCTGGCGGAGAAAACCGTTGGACTGTGTAAAAACCCCGTGAGTGTGCTTAAAGCTTAATAAAGTTTGAGGGTGTCAGGGCCGCGCGTGACGATCAACTTTAATCACACTCGAATCGTCGATCTGTATCTAGGGGTGTACTGGCTTATCTAGGGTGTACTGGCTTATCTAGGGTGTACTGGCTTATCTAGGGTGTACTGGCTTATCTTAGAGTGTACCGGCTTATATGGTGGCTTGTCAATCCAATGGTGGCAGTGCTGCCAGTAGTTTTGCAAAGTGTACACTTTGCGTGGACATTTCGCGTGGACATTTCGCTTGGGAAAAAGCAATTCGAAAAGATGATGCAAAGTTGACGGGGCTTATTGTCTCGCACGCGCGCTGTCTACTCTGTGTGCAGGCCCCAGTTGGAAAAGTATACTTTGTGCAGGCCCCGGTCTTTCAAAGTACACTGTGTGCAGGCCCCGTCATTTAAAGTTTGCTGTGTGCAGGCGTTTCACCTACACCTCGCGCATAAAAGAAATGAGGCTGGTTTCGCCAAGCTTTTACGGTTACACGAACCGCTTCGCCCCACAACTCCCACACTCCAAATGTACTATATAAGACCCCAAGATTCGCCATGTGTTTTTCTAAATCATCATCCATAAACCAAACATGCTTTTATCAAACCTCAACTTGTCTGCTTTAGCTATTGCTCTTTTTGCCACCTCCGCGGCTGCTTACCCCTTGGAGGGAACCACCAACTTTGCTAAACGCGCTGAAACTAACGAGGCAGATTGCGGTGTACTCGCATACTTTAAAAAGGAGGGTATGCCTAAGGAATGTGCCTTTAAGCGTGCAAATGAATTGACTAGAACAGGTCCTATTCCCGAGGTTTACCAGGACGACACGCAAGACCAATGCTCAAAAATCTATTCGGCGGTCCTCAGGGTAGTACCTGATCTGTGTGTTTTGCTGTACGTTGAAGAGTTGGAGTCCAACAAATCTGCCGCAGAAGAGTCTTCTCAAAAGGAGCCTTCTGAAAGTAGTCCTTCTGCTGAAGAGACGGCCACTCCAACGGCGGAGGCAGATTGCAAGAGATTCACATACTACACGAAAAATGGTATGCCTAACGAATGTGCCTTTTTGCGTGCAAATGAATTGACTAGATCCGGTCCTTTTGCCAAGGTTTACCATGACGACACGAAAAACCAATGCTCAAGAATCTTTTTGCCGGCACTCAAGGAACAACCAGATCTGTGTATTTTACTGTACGTTGAAGAGTTGGACAAGCAAGTGCCTCCTTCAGCGGAAGACGCAGAGGAATTCGAGAAGTCCGACACAGAAGATGAAAATGGCTTGGTTTCCATCAGGGATTTTGATGGCGTTGTTCGTCCTGTTGTGGACAATGTGTGGTTCAATGGAGTTGAATGTGCTAAGGTCGACATTAGTAAGGCTTCACACGAGTGCCTTTACCATAGAATTTGTTATGGTACGATATACTCACCAAATTCTTTGGTCTGCTCTTCGGACAAAATGGTTTTTGACTTGAGAGACATTTGGCAACGCCCTGACTGTGTTAAGAAAAGCATGTGCAACCGGGACGTGAAGCCTGAACCGCAGAGCGCCGAGGACCAGGAAAAAGAGAAGAACCGTTAAACGAGGATGCTTTTACTGATATAAATTTAGAAATACTATACATGACAAATTCAACGCAAAAGTCCTTTTTAAAGTCCTGTACACTGCATCCAATGACTAGTATATTCGAACAAGACGCAATAGCCACTAGTTGATTGAGTTTGAAGTGTGGAATGGCTTAAATCTTACGGTGTCGTCCTGCACACAGTGCCATTTGCGATTATTCAAGAGTAAACCATTCAAGACGCACGATTGATCATCGATAATGCACGCTACATGTAGCACGTGATTACTGCCCATTGTGTTATATTCACTGAGGCAAAAATGATGTAGAAATTCAAAAAAAAAAGGACGCGCTAAAAATCGGGGTGCGCATGGCCTTTTTATAGACAATTTAGTGAGGGGTTTTTCGGTGGCTGCAAATTGGGCCCCGCACCTGCGCCTTCCCCCAAAAATATAAATTCGCACGTTTCCCCCAGCTTTTTCAGACCCCTTTTTTTAGCCCCTTCAAAGCCGGTGTACATTGAAACATCGGTTCCACTGACTGCTCGAAACATTCATATCTAAATGAGAGAATTGAAATACAAATCTAACAAGTTTACCATACTGCGTTGCTGTGGTACCAAATGTTTTGGCAGTGTTTCAGTTATAGACTACGTCATCTTAGGGTGTACTGGGCTTCAAGGTTTACCCTCGATTTTTGAATAGCCAGGAATGGCAAGAAATCGTCACTGGTGACACTAAAAAATTCATCGTGTCTCCCATTCTCATTGATCCGCGATTTCACATTATCCTTTCAGCAAAAAACAAGCCCGGAGCTCTGGCCCATTAGCAGGTATGCTTCTTCATAAGTATCTCATAACTCTACACATTTCTCGTCAGCTGAAATGAGCAAGACAAGAATGCACATAACTGAGATGACTACAGAAGTTCCAAACTTATGAGATTTATTGGAGACCAATGTCAGAACTGTTCCTGTATATGCGACAGTATGGTAACGCGCAACAAATCTCCACCAAGCGGTGTACCATCCTCGACGACTCTTTGTCATTGAGGAGAATACCATCATACATATACATTCGGCATACTTTGCAATTAGCTGCAAGTCACTTTTGACCACTGTGAAATAACTTTTTTAGTTACTTTTCTGCCACTTTTCTGCCACGTTTCTGCCACTTTTCCGGCACGTTTCTGCCACGTTTCTGCCACTTGTTAAGCCTTCTTTCCCACACTTTCATTCTATTCCGGATCTCGAATTATAAATTATGCCCTTCTTGACATCTCTGTGATAAAAGTATCAATAGTCAAGGAGTTCATTAAGTTCCTGCTCCGAGAGTCCTCTTGGCCCAGCGTTTCCCAACTCCGCAGCCATTTTAGACTCCACATTGGGCTCGATTCTGGTGCTTTCTTTTTCATCCACAATATCATCAAGAGACATCTCCATGGCCGAGTCGAGGCTGACAGCCAATAACCTCAAGATTAAAGTCCAGCTTTTTAGTAAAAAAGCAGATAGTAAAAAAGCTGGGTACTGGATTGTACAGTACACTCGATCTTACTGGCTGTTTTCTTGTGATTTCCTATTAAACTGATGTATGTAGACCTATTATTCTGATCTGAGCCATTTCACTTCACTTCTAAGTGCAGAAAATAAAGGTAATTAGAGAATACAGCAAAACATTATGACCAACTTTTGGAAAAAGCTTGGCACTCAGTATTCGTTTTTTAGGTACATTCGTGGAAAAGGTGCTTATATGCAGGAAAAACCGTCAAAAATTGGAGTTTATGTATAAAAATCGAGCAGTATATAGTAGCGGTTCCAGAGAGTTATGGCCCCCATTTTCACGCTACAACGACCTAATTTTACGGTACTCTCTGTTTAACAAGCTCGCGATGGGCCACTGGGAATTGAAGCGGTCTTTCCACGCAAACGAAAGCGCAATATTGGAGCTGGAATCGTCGGCACTTTGCGTATTCACCGGCACGTAGAATAACGAATCGAACCGGTCGGCGATCCGGTAGCAAATCCGCCGGATATCCGTAAGAGGCATATCTTGAATGCGCCTCGCGATCACCTTCCCCTTTAGGATCATCGCCGTGTGTTGCACCAAATTCAACAAACTGGCGTACAATTGGCGGTGCTGCGGTTCGTGTGCATTTAACTTTAGAATCGTCATCATTTCTTCATCGGAAAACTCCAGGTTGTTTATGAGGATGAGCTGGATTAGCGCAGTGTCTTTGATCTCACAGAAGGCGTTGGCGTTGAGCGACCGGAAGATCTCGTAGATCCGCTTGCGTCTGTTTTTGGCCTCCTCGACCTTTTCGACGTACGGGTCTACCTCCACGTCTGATTGCTCGTCATATTGGTCAAAGTCACACTTGATAGCCATGGTTGGGGGTGTAGATATGTTTAGTTTGGGTGAGAAATGGGTGCAAACTGGTCCAGTTTTTGGTGCTGCAGATTTTTCGCGGTACTGCAGACAGGATATATGGTTTCTTTGTACGCAGGACACACACCCTTCTACACAGGACTCTCACCTCCTCTCAACTGCACATACTTCTCTCTACCTTGTACACTATCACAATCTGCCACGTCAACTGTTGATTTTGTGTCTTTCCTTTTGTGTCATTCCTTTTGTGGTATTCGTTTTGTGTCTTTCTTTTGTGTCACTTCTATTTAAACCAATGCTTTCCCAGATATTCCATGCTCTCTTTTCTCCCTTTTTCCCAAACTCCTAGGTCAAACCATTTTTCAATTTAGTATTGACAAAATTAAATCATTGTTAACCCCGTTTCTCGAATTATCTGTTCCTTTTTTGTCCGGTTGTTTTTGGTGGATGTTTTCCCATTTTGGCCCATTTTTTTTGAACCAAGTACCCTACTCCGTCCTTCATAACTTGTTCAGCTGAATTCTGAAAGTGTCTTGATTATTACCCTCCAATAAAATCACGTGTACGTCCAGAATTGTCCAGTACCGGATTTTCGCCGTTTCCTGCACATAAATTTTGTCCAGATTTATTACCTGATTAGGACAGATCAGACGAAATCAAGTCATAATTCCTGGACTTTCAAAGCTGAGGCCAATCTTTTATAAGACATTTTAGGCTACAAAATTCATCAACCGGATAAGTTTGAAGTATTGGGTCCAGTCACCAAATCCGGTTCCTCTGCACCCAATTCGTATCGTTTCATAAGTTACTCTTGCCGTTCTTGCCCCAGAACCCCCCAAATTAGGCCCAAAAAAAGCCAGGTACTAGACTGTGGACTCGCAAAAGGTGGAGCAGCTTAGTTTAGTCCTCTTATCTTTTTTTTCCGGCAGTGACACGTCCTTTTGGTCATTTTACAGTGCTTAGAATCTCCAGATCTCTTGATCACTGATACTTTTTCCACCGTCGTCTGCCATTTACCAAAAGCTCTTAGCCATAAGTTCGTGATCCGTTCATTTGATTCAAGTGTCAAAAACTCCCCAAAACTCTCTATTTCCGCTAAAAAACTGGGTCTAATACCTGCGAAAAAGAGTCACGTGATTTTGGGACTGGAACAACTCGGTCCCAATTTCCCGTTCCTTCAAATTTCCGTAATTTAAAGTTTTATTTATACATTTCTAGGCTTGAAAGAGTTATTACAGATTTGAAAAAGAAATTTTAACCGTTGAATTTGGAGAATTGGACCTTGCAGTGGAGCTGAAAGAAACACCATTACATCTTACGCTCCAACCATCAAATTTTCTAGTGTGTTTCCACAAGTTTTACTGATATTGGCATTTTCTTGTTTTTGTTTGGGTTTTGTTAATTTTGGTTACATTTCAAGCTGAACGGAGCCTTTTACACCAATTTTTGGCCAATTTTGCACCCAAAAAACGTATTTTTCGTGCTTCCAGAACCTCTTGAAGCGGTTTTTCTTGCTTTTGAGCCGTTTTTTATCAAAAAAGGTTCGTGTTTTCAATTCTTGGGGCCAAAATAGACCAGTTCGCCTCCTTTTTTCCCCCATTTTACACCGTTTTTCGGTGTTTTACCCCATATTGCACCGATTCTGACTCATTACACGCGTCAAATCACCCATTTTATCAAACCAAAGCTCTTCCAACTATTCCCAATTTAATCTAAAATGACCTCTCAAACTTTGGCTTCTCCTGCTGAATTATTGGCGTCCATTTCTGTCGTTCACCGGGAAAAAGTCCTCCGTCCTCGGTCGTTCACTTACTTTCAGTCGGTTAATCAAGACACACTGAAATTTCTGGAACTAGACGAGATAGTAGAAGACATAAACAAGAAAATTAGGTCCAAAAACCAGTTTTTGGAATCGAAATGGGGCCTGGGGATTCCAGATTATGATGATTTCTTGGTGGCCTGCATACAAGCGGACGAGGCCTTAACTGAGCCCAATTTGCATCCATTCGATTTTATGTGTTTAAGTCCAAGTGAATACTTTTTTTCGGAGCTTTCAAAGAACCACCAACTTTTTTTGCCACTAACAAAGGGTAGGAAATTGGCGTTTGTCCGGCACATAAACACCTTGGATCTCCACGGCGACCTACGCTTGGACTACCAAAGTATATGGCCCTTGAAAATAGGTAAAAATGGGTGAATGTGAGGTAAATACGTAATTCAATAGTTTAAGGCGTTGGTGAATGGAAACATTGGTCAAGTAATGATGTGTACTGCATATAAGCCCAAAATCCTATTGAACTTTGTCCCTTGATTATCTCCAAAGCCGGAACTACTAAGTACTTGGTCTCTAATACTCTGGAACCGTTGCTTGATTTCGGGTTCTCTCTAAACTCAAACCAGGAAATACCCTTTTTGTGTTCCCCAAATGAGCCAAGATTTCTCACCATTTCATGGCCCTAAACCCTAGGACCGGATCTCCTTCCTCTTATATACTCCGCAGTTGCAGAGCACGTGAGCCATAAAGTTTCATCCTTTTTGATTTAAAATCCACAATTTCCCAAGAAATAATCGTTTCTTAAAATTTCCATAAAATGTATAAGCTCCAGTTACTAAGACGACTCAATGCGACAAGCAGACCCCATCGGTCTAATCTATATCACGAAAGAAAGTTCAAAATCAAAAACAGTTCCCATTTTTTTTTTTTTTTTTTAAAACAAGATGATTTTCCGATATCGTGACTTATGAGAAGCAGACTCATCCGGCACACAAGTCGAGTGTGAGTCCCCAAATACACCGTTTTCCCCGGCCCCAATGCCATCAGGCGCGCCCCATTCCGCATGGTACATTTTTGAAGAGACCGAGACCGAGCCCAACAAGCTTTTTTACATTTTAAAAAGCAAGTAAAGGAATTTTCACGATTTTCCCAGCAAGGTTTGCATCTCCCGGTCCAACCCCCTCTTTTTTTTTTTTTTTTTTTTTTTTTTTTTTCACCAAAAAAACTTGAGCGTAAAAAAAAAAAAAATTTTTTCCATTTTTCCCCCAAGGGGTTTTCCTCCCCGCCCCCCCCCCCTCTTTTTTTTTTTTTTTTTTTTTTTTTTTTGCAGCTCCAGTACTTTTGGTGAAGAAGAAGAAAGGTAAATTGCGACTCTGCATTAACTAATGCGCACTTAACGGAGTGACCGTCCAAGATGCATACGCACTCCGCATCCTCGAAGATTTCTTCCAACAAATCGGACCAAAAAACCAGAAAATCAAATAAAGAAAAAGCCTTGACATCATGTCAGAGTATCATCCAATCAGAATGCACCAAGGCAATAAAGACAAATCTGGTTTTTGCACTACCATTGGTCACTACCATTGGACACTACCATTGGCGTGTGATGCCGTTCGGTGTGACGAATGGTCCTGCCACGGTTTCAACCACTTGAGATTATACACTCCTCTGCACGCTGGAGCTAGTACCACATTCAAAAAAGGTATTCATGGTATTAAACCAATTTTGTTTCTGTCATTTCTTGAAGTAACTGTACTGATTTTTTCCGGTTCCCTTTTTTCCGGGGATTTCTGGACAAAAGTGCACTGTTTCTCTTATATACACCTTCCCAAGTACTTATACCGAGAATTACTCGATCAATTTTGGTTATTTTTCGTCCATTTCTTTCTCAAACTTATTTAATCAATATGTACTAAAATTGGAGTGCAATGTCTTTCTTGAGGAGATGCAATTTTGGAATTACCAATGATCCAGGCCTATTCTAGCCCCATTTCAGCACAAATAAGACTCTAGACACCTCAATTTTTAGGGTAAAAATGTCCGGCTTGTTTCATCTGCACGTCTACAATTGAGCACTTATAAGACACGTGAAATATTCAGCCGGTTTGGTGATTTGGTGTACGGTTTGGTTATTTTTGGATCTATCGGGGGAGATCCGAGGGCGCGCCGAGGGAGCGGTCGGAATTACCAATCTTGGTCTTTTAAAAACGCACACACGCCATAGAATTTTACTTTAAAATATTCATTGAAATATCCGGAATTCCAGCATTCCACCAAAATAATTTTTGTCCTAGTACGATGGAAAAAAGGGGGTTTGCGTTGGGCGTTTTCTGCTGACCTTGCCTGGTGTACGGGTGCGCCGCGGAGTAGTTCCGAGGGTTGCAGCCATTTCTTCAATACCCAACCTTTTAAAATAGTCTAACACCTCCACAATATCTCCTGGTCAATAAAACTTTGCTCCCTGAAAGCAACAAACCTTGGGTGGCTCTTCCAGAAGGCCAGTCGCCATAAATAGCAACTAAGGAAAGTATAAGAATTCGAAAAGTATAAAACTAGCAGGATTTTCTGATAGAGAACTCCCCAGGGAATCCTCTAGGACACTTTATCATATTTTAATATACATATTGAAATATCTCTGTTTTATACATCCCGTAACATGCGAGAGTTCTTATGGTTTGCCCGATTTGTGGCGTACGGGTTTGGTTATTTCTCCAGCTTCCTATATGTTTTAACTATAAACAGATACAATTGTTTAGTCACCAGAACTCAAGGTGGGTACGGTTCGGTGTATGGTTTGGTACCCGATTTTTTTGATTAGAGTGCATATAGCGCGGATACGCACCTTATATACAGTACGGTGTACTGATGTCATTGGTGTGACGCTCATGGCTAAACTCATCGACCCCACATTCCAATACTCTACTTTCACCACGCCAACCACCACCCAATTCCCTCTTTTGACCCCCAAAAATGTCCTTTAGAGATGTCTTGGCCCGTGGAGACGATTTCCTCGCGGAGTACCCCCGTACCTCCGGGTGGTGGAAT
Source organism: Metschnikowia mauinuiana (assembly GCA_002374555.1). Taxonomy (NCBI): domain Eukaryota; kingdom Fungi; phylum Ascomycota; class Pichiomycetes; order Serinales; family Metschnikowiaceae; genus Metschnikowia; species Metschnikowia mauinuiana. Next base: position 131,550 of record NKZY01000819.1, on the reverse strand, counting down.
TATGCCTCGCACGCCACATGCCTCGGAATGCTTCTCGCCTCCAAAGGTCTAGTCAATCTCCTCTACAACCCCCAAATTCATCACGTGGAAAGGTTAGATGCCGCTTTGGCCCAGGCACGTGCCGAGCAAAGATCCTTATTGACCGTCATGAATCACATGTCGGTGGTGGACGATCCTGCATTATTTTCTATGCTCCCAATGCGGTTCCATACGGATATCGATACGGTTCGGTGGGGTTTTGGTGCCCATAACATTTGTTTTTCAAATAAAGGATTACTGTGGTTTTTTAACCTTGGCAAGGTTTTAGGAACGAAACGGTTTGGCGAGGGACCGTTCCAGCCTTCGTTGGATGCGGCCATTCGTATTATGAGCCCGGACGATACGTTGGATTTGGAGTATTCCAATAATTTAACCGGAAACAATTACTCGTCTTCGGGTTTAAAGAGTAAAGAGTCTATTCTGACCCTTCCAAAGCCACTTGCAAGGGAAATCACCCCGCTGGTGCAATCGGCCGAACCTTTAATGGCCAGATCGCCTTTTATCCGGACGCAAACGTCATGGTTTCACGTTTTCCCCGAAGGGTTTGTGCTCCAGCTTGAAAAACCCGATTCAAATTCCATGAGGTACTTTAAATGGGGCGTGGCCCGGCTTATTTTGGAATCCACACGTGCTCCCATCGTTGTACCGATGTTTTCATGGGGTTTTGAGAAAATCGTGCCAGAAGAATCGGCCAGTCAGGGCATTAAAAGATGGCTTCCGCAGAATCTTGGTGCTGAGATCCATCTTATTATTGGGGAACCTATTTCGGACGAGAAAATCCATGAATACCGGAGTTCCTGGGACAATTTGTGCCGAGAAAAGGGCGACGAAGGAGCTCTGGACTTGAACGACGAGTTAAAGACCGGCCCCGATGCCCAGGCTCTTCGGGCAACCATTGCAGCTGATTTGCGGGCTCATGTGTTACAACTACGGGAAAACCTGGGTTTTTTTCCGCCGGAAAACGCCAAGTTCGCCGACCCGGCCTTCTGGAAACAATATACATCTACGGAAGGAGCCAGCGACGAATCCGTCAAGTTTATTGGACAAAACTGGGCCATCAGGAGGCTCCAGAAACATCTCCCCGAATACGACGAAAAGCCCGGTAATTAGTCTTTGGGCCAGACACCATGATTGATCATGAACTCATGGATTAATGAATCCCATACAATCAAAAGAAATGGAATATTTGATAGAATCTTTGATTTTGGATCTTTGATTTTTGATTTTGGGTCTTTGATTTTGGGTCTTTGATTTTGGGTCATTGATTTTGGGTATTGATTTTGGGCAATGACATGATGGGATTTCATCCGAGGTATTTAGAAACTTATGAAATTCTAGAGATGGAGATGTTGGATTTTCGCCGATATCTTAAGATATTGGAACCACTTTGGGGTGTTTTTTGGAGGAAGTCTCCGGAACATTCCTGTATATAATATAGAGGCTTTTGGCTGTAGAAGTCAAGACACTGTTTAACACTTTTACAAGCGGCTGAAAATGATTAATTGAGTGAAAAAAAAACATTTTCTTTCACTGCCATTCTCTTTATCATGAGACTACTCTCTATTTTAGAAGCTAAAAGATAATACTACATAGACTATATACACTACTATAGATTATATACACTACCAGAGATTATATACACTACCAGAGATTATACACACTACTATGGACTATATACACTACTATGGACTACTACACTGTCCATACACTATAGACTAGTACTATAAATCACACTATATACACCACAGAATGAAGGAATATATGGAAAATGGCTGCAACCCCCGGAACTGGCCGCGGCACATCCGTACACCAGACAAGGTCAGCAGAAAAGGCCCCAGCGCCAAAACCCTTTTTTTCCAACGAAATGATAAGTAGGTAGGTTCGGTGGAATGCTAGAATTCCGTACATTACAGTGGACATTTTAAATTGAATTTTATAGGGTAATTGGGGTGTTGGGTTTAAAGAGAATTCTTTGAAGATGTGTGGTTATATGCAGGCCCTGCAGGTTTCCAGCAGGCATTTTGTCTACCACCCGAAATTTTTTCTTCCTTCCTTCATTCCATTTTCTACCTTCTTTCAATTGTTTAATTCCAAATCAATTATGTATGTTTTTTTCCAATCGTGTATTTCCTTTTTCGCAATAATTCTCGATTATATAATCATCACAGGCAAAACCTTCCGATATAGAAACAAGAAAAAAAAAAAGAATGTATAGAGAGAAATTTCGGATATTCTTGATAAGTCCACGACTTTTCATCTTTTTTCATCCCGAAATTTCCTTTTTTTTCTTTTACTTTGCTCTGATGGTGTATAAATGGATGGAAGATAAGAGGAAAATAGAGAAAGATGGAGGAAAATGGGATCGCGCAAGAAGAGTTTTTAATAATGGAAACCATGAAAATGGTCATAAATAGAGGAAACAGTGGAAAATCGAGCGAAATTTTGTGGAAAATGGTCATAATTGGTGTAGAAATGGGATTTTGTAGTGGAAAAAAAACGAAAAATGGTGAAAACCGACGGTATAAATAGAGTGAAATGGCATAAAAAGTGTATATATGATAGAAGGATAGTGGAAAATGGTGTTTTATAGTGTTTTATTGTGTTTTATTGTGTTTTGTGGTGAAGAATCGAGTGAACTAAGTAGATAAAAGTGAAGATTGGAGGAAAATAAGTGGATAAATAGTGGAAAATAGAGAAAATCAGTGTAAAACAGAGCGGAAAACTCACAAATAGTGTAAAATTGTAAGAAATTGTAATTCATAGTAATTTATAGTGTATAAAAATGAAAGTAGAGGAGATGAAGATTGATGGAGATGGAGATGGATGGGAGACCATGGCAGACTATGTGCAGGTGCATGCATCAGTGCACCAGCGAATTATTATTTTCTACCCAACCACTGGATGAAATTGGCCAAAAATTGGCCAAATTCTTGTTAAAGCCGGCAAACGGCTGCTATCTAAATTGGGGGTGAGTACGAGTGCTTGCTGTGGAGATACCTACCCCCCGCCGACCTGCACATAGCCGGAGTCCTGCACATTTCCCTATTGCGTGCATCAGGCATCAAAATAAAAAAAAATCAGGGACACCCCCCAAGTCCAAGCAGTAACAACTCCAGTACAATTTTAATAATCCAAGACTAGAATGAAGGCCTTAGAATCGAGCCATATTGATTAATTTTTTTTTGGTGAGTTCAAGCAGTGAGTTGGCCAATCTCCATTTCTGGCCTGGTGCGTCTTAAGAAGAATTCAATGAGCGCTAGGATTTCCATTTCGATCGCGGTCGCGCAACTCATCTCCACGCACTCACGCTTCACCGAAACCCACACATCCACCAAAACCAAATTCCAACCTTACCTTGAACTCCAAGAAAAGGAAAAACGGAAGGAAACCACGGAGAGCAGAAAAAAGAAAAAAGGAAAAAGGAGAAAAAGAAAAAAGGAGAGGAATATAAAGAGAAAAGACGGAGAGAACTCATTTCCAGTTACTCAATTGAAATTAGGTCCATTGGTTCCCACGGAAAAGGCCAGTGCATTTTTTTAGTGATCAAGTTTTGGTAAAGTTAATTAAACAAAGTGGACAAAGTGGAGACAAAGTTGACGATTTGAGTTGGAGTTGTTTTTGAGTTGGAGCTTTTTGAGTTGGAGCTTTTTAACTTGGAGCTTTTTCACTTGGAGTTTTTTGGTGCAGACACACTGTCCAATTCCCAAGTCCAAGATTTTATCAGTGGTGGATGAATTTGATAGGCTCAAAATGGAAGGTGAATGGGCGAGGAATAAACCTACCGGTTTTCGGAATGGGGTACGGGCTAATATTGCCTTTTCGGGCAAGTCATAGTGGAATTGGCGGAAATGGCGGAAATGGGAACGGAGATTCGGGGCTCCTGACCCACGTGACCCGGGCTTCTCTCCCCGAACTTGTTTCCGATATAAACCATTACCTACGAACCACGGAGATGGCCGAAAAACTCCGGAGAAAACTCCTCCGGGCGAAATGTGATGAGTTGCTTTTGTATGGACGAGAAACGGGGGTTTCTTTCGATTACTTCCGGGCTCTTAACCGTGTGGTCGTGCATACAAGACAAGATTCCATTTCCGTGTTTTCGGCCTTTCAACTCCATCAGCTTTTCAATCTGGCCGTGCAGTACTACCTTGGCCGGAATGAGACGGTGCCGCAGTTCGTGCACCTTTTGGCGGCGGATTTCATGAAAAGTCCGGAAAAATGCCCTCTTTACCCGACAATGACTCTTGTAAATATCGTTCGGTTGGGGACATTTTTAAGGGATTTTGAGACCAGTTTCCGGCACATAAGCCGGTGGGCTCTTCCGCCCGATTTTCTTTCGGTTCTTTTGGCCGAAATGAAGGCAAATCATGAACTTAAACTAGCGGATTTTCAAACTGTGCTTAAGACAGATTTGGTTTCCGATGATCTAGCGTATGGCTTTGTGCAGTACGTGGAAGATCTTTTTAATGAGCAAAATCCAAATATCCACGAATATTTGGACCGGGAGAAGAACGTGGCGTATGTGCAGGAAACAATAAATCTGGTGATTACCCCAAATATTTATTCGGTGGATGCAAATGTGGCGTTGCTTGTTTTGAAAACATCATTGAATACGGTGTGCTGCTGTGTGCAGGACAAACAATCGGTAGATTTGCTTTTCGGAAGAATTGCCCAATCGGGAACAAGGTTCGTTTTGGACGAGACGAATTTGGATGTTTTGCTCTTGGAATCGGCGAAAAACTCGTTGGAGCACCCTGAATTTACACGTCTAGTGTGTGATCAGATCATGGAGGGAGACTTTTCGGAGGAGGCCGTGGCTAAGGCCGAGGTTGTCCGGATAATTACCGAATCGGGCAAGTCTTCGGCCACCGAATCAGGCAAGTCCTCGGCCATCGAACCAGACAACCTCCTAATCACCGAAACGTTGGAAAACACCCTTAAAAGTTGTCCAAACTTGGACCTTATCTTTACATTTATGGTCCAAACCTTGTGCTATGTGCAGGCGCCCGAAATCATCGAAACGGTGGAGAATCTTCGCCAGATTCTACACCGCCATTATTCTCTTGATGACTATAGGTATCTTATAAGTCACGTGCTGCAGAGAAACCCCGATTTGGCATTTCAGCTCTTCGAAACGTCCACCAATACCTTAAATTGGAGGGAATCCATCGACCCTTCGGTCCCACATACGCTAAATGGGCTCATTCTTTCGTTGGCGGAAAAACAAGATTTTTCCGTGGAGGAGTTGTTCCGGAGATTTCGGAAAATCAAGCAAAACCATCCCAGTGTGTGCGATGCTCAAACACTCGTTGGTTTATGTCGACGGATGTTGGAAGCTGAATGTATTGGAGATGTAATTGAAATGATGAAGAGAGAATTGCCTAAAATTGAAAAGGATTCCATCCCCAAGCTTAGTGTGCAGGAATCCTACAATTTTGGTCACCGGCAACTTTTCAATCTTTTGCATGAATTTGTCTTGACCTACGAAAAGGAACAAACGTTCGAGGCCAACTGGGTGCTTTACGGAGAACTCCACAAATATTTCCAAGTCCCCCACGAAACGTATCTTCCAGCCATGCAGTTTTTTTGCAGGAAAAACCGCCTAAATGCAGCGTTACTCATTTGTCGGAGAATGAAGATGCTCAGCGAACTCCATGGATCTCATAATTATAATCGGCCGCCTCTGAGAGACATTTTCATGTATTTGTTCGAGGTTTTCGGCGATAATCTCTATGAGGAAGGAGTGGTGGAAGTACACGAGTACTTGAAGATGGACACGGCCATGGACCACCAGGATATCGAGTTGCAGAATTGTCTTTTGAATGCATATTGCAATCTCCAGGAAGTTGGTAAGGCGCACGACTTGTTCCTAGCGATTTCCGCCGATTCCAAGCAAAATGGCGGGCCCAATGAGCGTACCGCGCAAATCATGATCAAAACTTTCACCTATAGCGATATGCGGTACGTCAAGCAATTCTGGAACAGTCTTTCCGAATATGGTGTTTTCCCCAATCATGAAATCTTCAAGCAGTATTTGATAGCACATGCATATTTTGGGTTAGTGGAGGAAGCACAGCTTTTGGCGCAACAGGCCGATGAGTATAACTTGGAATTTTCGCTGGATATGTTGTTGGGAATGCACAACTATAGCTTGGATGCAGGGCGGCAGAAGGAAATCGCCACTTGGGCCATGGAAAGTTATCCCGAGCTCTGGGCCGAGCTTAAGCGTTCGGGGGCTTTGGTCACTGCATCGGGGTATATGCCGGATGGATTGTTGTTTGAAGGAAACCGACAAACAGAAAAGGAAATTGAGTGAAAAAATGACGAGTTAAAGCATCGTGGAAACGGAACCCCATCCAAATTTTAATAAGGGCTCTTCGACATTATAAGATTTCTATGGAACCAAAATTGGCCCATATTCAAAATACTCCACCTCATTCAAGAGTCAACATCAGTAAATCACCACTAAATCACCAGTAAAACACCACTAAATCACTGGTAAAACACCGGTAAAACACCGGTAAAACATCCGTAAAACACCGGTAAAACATCCGTAAAACACCAGTGAAACACCAGCGTCTATGATCATTTAGGTTTTGGAAGAAAGCTGAGATTGCAGAGTTTACCGTCCAAAACACGTTTGTTTATACGCCCCAAGCCACTTTCCATAATCTGGTTGGCTTTCTAGACAACTTCAGTTTTGGACCGGGCGTGCACCCCATGTCTTTGAAATTGCATAAAACTGGAACAATCATGTATAAGAGGTTTTATGCGTGCCACAGCAAGAGCCATAATATCATAACGTGAAATGATGCTGATCAATGGGTGAACTCGTTATCGCTCTCTTTGCCGGAGCCAATGGCGTTTGACGCCAAAGTTGAAGGGCACTTTGAAGCCCCTCTTCTATGTGCAGAACGACACTATAGCCGGGTTGAGATATTAGCCGGGTTGGGATATGGAGATATTGATCAGGAGCCCGTGCAATTTATTTCCCAGCACAATTATGCCTTCAGTAGCCGTTTAACCAAACACCAGTAAATCACCAGTGAATCACCAGTAAATCACCGAATCACCAGTAAATCACCGAATCACCGGTAAACACCTTATCGCCAATGATTGGCTGGCTAGTTTAAGGACTGCATATGCAAATCAGTAAGGTAATTTGTTTTTGTATGGCTCAATGAAATTTTTTGGATGAAATTATAAATGCGGGAATCCTCGCTCTTATATATTGGGGTGGTTGCAATTTGGTGCGGGGTTTCCCAAGGTGCATATCGAGTGGCGACATGCGCGCGCATTGGCTGCAATTCCAAAAACATATATAAGACTGCGATCCGCACGATATTTCTAAACTTCCAATATTTCTAAAACTTCAAATTTTTCGTTCTTCCCTCCACCAAATTTATTTTGCAATAATCAGTGATAAGTGGGAGAAGGACAGAGAAGGCCCGAGTCGCCATCGGAGTCATGCAAAGCAAATTCACGACAAAGTGGAGGATTCACTGGTTTATTTATGGTTTTTCTGGTCCATTCTACATTTGGACAGGGAAGAGTGAACAAGTGATGATCTAGAGTTGTTTCTGGAAACTTATGAATCGTGATTATTCAACTTCCAGAAACAGGGGATTGACTCTGAAAGAAACATTCTCACCCGTCTTTAGGTTTGAAAGGCCAAGAATGGTTTTTAGCCATTACAGGGAAACAAGGCTTACAAATCAGACAAATGGATGTCACGACTGCATTCTTGAACGGAAGAGATCCATATGAAGACAACCTGAAGGCTATGTTCAACAAGGAAAAGAACACTTAGTTCTCAGACTCAGGAAGTCTCTATATTAGTGGTTCAGTTTAGAGTTCAGAGTTTAGAGTGGAATGTGGAGATGACTGGTGGGATAGCGTTATTTGACTATACATTGAAAAAATGTATGACCAGCTTGATATTTCCAAGGCATGAGTCTCACCAATTCCATTGGTCACTTCCCTTTCCACTCCACTCCACTCCACTCCACTCCACTCCACTCCACTCACTCTACTGTGCGATGCTCACGGTATATCTCGGAGGACTGGAAAACCAACATTAGCATCCTCTACTCTTGTCAAGAAAAGAGAAGATTCTGTTTTGCTCTAATCACATTCAAAAAGCGATTTGCTCAAGAAAGAAGGTGGTAATAATGTGGAGATGGAAATAAAGAGTATGAATGTATGGGAGAGTGAGAAGGCGAAACTCAAAATGAGAGAGAGAAACTCAAAATGAGAGAGACGTTGAGCTGTTTTTATATACGGGCTCGTGATCCCGTACGGCTTTCTCGTTATTCTTTACTAACTCTACCAAATGTCAGTCATTTTATTCTGGTTGTTGTTAACAATTACTAGAGATGGTTGGTGGACATACTGCATGGGCATGGAGAGAACATCCTGCATGGGGATGGAGAGACCTGCACATAGAGAACGTGTAAGACTCATAAGGTATCTTTTCTTCCAACGACTTTAACACCAATTCTCCCATAAATGGTATCCTCGATCACAAGTTCGTTTGAAATTCCCGTATAGCGGCTTTCTTTCAATCGATGGGTATTTTCCCTTTTTTCTCTTTGGTTTGGTTTGGTGCACTGTCATAAAACATCCTTTCTTGCCACAGCTAGAACACACCATTCGAAATGTAGAAAAAAAAAAATTGAAATGTAAGAAAAGAAATTCCAAAACCACCATTTTTGACAATATTATCATATCTCCAAATCAAATATAATACTTCTCTTTCTTGCAATGATCTTCGAGGTCGTTGCCCAAAATAAAGTAAACCTGCATGTAAGCAGTAAACCTGCATGTAAACGGTCGTTATTAGGAGTGTGACCAATATTTCCTCCCAATCCTTTAAAACACATTAATGATTTGTTCAGCAATGTAGACCTCCATAATTAAGCCCATAAGGTGAACACTCTGCTCATTCCTCTGAAGCGTAAACTTTTATTCTCTCTGAAGTAACTTCTATTCTACCTCTAAAAATATGACGAGCACCACTTCATCACGTGACTATGAAGGGAATGTTGCTTCACTCAGTATTATCAATCCATTGTCTACCCATTTTAAAGGTCTGTTGATAGATTTGTTGATAGACCTGTTGATAGATTTGTTGATAGATCTGTTGATAGATCTGTTGATAGACCAGTACACCATGCCAATGTGTTCCCATGTTAAAGCTACAGTGTCTGAGCTATAACAATGGCATTCAAAATATCAAGAGTTACACAAGACGCCGGACTGTCTTACACCAAATTCCCATCAGTTTATCAGTTTCTTTAGTCTTGATGTTTCTGTTCTTTATCAGTCTTTGCGAGGACTGAAACTCTCAGATGTGACGCTTAAAAAAATAGAGTAGTGTAGAGTAGATTAGAATGTATGGAAAATGGAAAATGAAGAATGGAAAATGGACAGGAAAATAAAGTGGTAGAAGAATGAATTTTATTTTTGAGGAATTGTGTTTTTATACTATAATTTCTAATCTGGTCTCTCTGCTACTATCACCATACTCTCTCTAAAATACCACTACTCACTAAAACCACTATACTGCACTCTCTCTACTTTCGCTACACTTTCTTTACTCTACTTTCTGTACTCTCTCTCTACTCCAGTATATTCTGTGAACTACTAGCTTCTATATTTTCTCTAGAAGGTGATCCATAATCCAGTACATAATCCAGTATACGTCTGGGGCTGGGAGGAAGGTCGCGTGCGGCGCCTCCGGCCACCCGAGGACCATTTTCTGGGGTAACTTGATGCGCGACAACTATATACTTTGTTATTCAACTGAAACATTTCGGCCCAACCCTCCGAACTTTAAGCGTGGTCCAAACTTTAAGCGTGGTCCAAACTTTAAGCGTCGTTTCGATTCAATCCGTGATTGAATATCAATCCGTGATTGAATATCAATCCGTGATTGACTTTGAGTCAAAAAAAAAAACGAAAAAAAAAACGAAAAATCAATAATCATTTAATTCTAGGGAATTACTTCCAACAATCCCACATCTTCATTGCCCCATACCAGTAGCTGGAGCCAAACTTTCATCATGGTGGATCAAAACGATAAGGCGGACGACGGTGCAGAGATACGTTGCATCAACACTATGTACGGCTACCGGGTGACACAGGCGTGTGACCGGTGTAGAATGAAAAAGACAAGTAGAATGATAAAGAAATATAAGAATCAAAGATATCAAAAAAAGATATAAAAAAAAGAAATAAAAATGGTAAATCGGGTTAATCATAAAATTCAAAGATTAAATTTAATCTTTTTTTTTAATCTTTTTAATTTTTTGGATCTAAGTTGATTGATTTTAAAGTATTCTAATATATTTAATATATCTTCTTCTTCCTACGGTTAAAACGATAAAAAGAAATAAATAAAAGAGGCAAAAGGAGAATTTAGTGTCGATTTTTAGTGCTTAGGTGAAACTCTGGTTTTCGCACTGTTCTCACTGGTTTTCGCACTTTTCACACTGATCTGCACCAAACCATGAACATATCAAATATCTGAAACCACAAGAATATTAGGAAACACATCAAAAGATTTAGATATTTAGAGACTAGAATCCAAAAATTATCACGTTTCTATTTTTTTTGGGGGGTGGAGAGTTCGTATAAGTGGGGAGGTATCTAATGCAGTCGCGGAGTATATGCAGTCGCGGGCATATATGCAGGCCAAGCCGGATTCAACCTTTAAACTCACATCTCTGGTTCCCCCTTTTTTTCTCCCAAACTTCTATTTATATCCCTGCTAGGAAATTGGGCCATAGCAAAAAATATTTCAGCGGGATCTTTCCTGATTTGGTCAATCTGCGCCTGATATTTTCCGTTGGGCAACACTTCCCTGATTGCAGCAGTGTACAAAGGAAGGGGACGTTTCTGGCGCACCACAGAATCAAATTGAATGAAAACACCATAGAGGTATTGGTTTAAGAGTAACAAGCGGCTGACCAATGTTGGGTTGGCTGCGGTTGCTGGAACCCTGAAAACCGACCCCGGCCGACCTGCACACAGGAAAGTCCTGTACACAGGCAGCTTGCGTGCATTAGACATAGACATAACAAGGACTTCCCCAAGTTTAAGCAGTTTCAAGTTCCAATTTCCAAATTTTTTGTAACGGTTCCTGCTTTCATTCCAGAGCTCGGGAGATTCTTCCTAACAGAATGTTCGAACCTAATCAGAAATGCTTAGAGCTTAAGCACCTTGGAATTTATAAACCAAAGTTTATCATTAAAATTTAATTCATGATCCTCCACCACCTTCCCTCTTCGTCAAGATGGCCAGCTTGCAGCTGGTGATAGTATCCACATTGGACTTGGCCTTGATGATTGGGTAGTTTTGCTTTTTTCACCACATTATTGCCATTTTGATTCATCTCGTTTCAATGAGAGTCACGATCATTGTTAACGGGCTTCTTTTTTGTTATTTGACTTCATTGGGTTGCTGAAATTGATGACACTTCAGCGTTTGTTTTTTTTTTTTGACTATGGCATACAATACCATGCTCATAACATCCAGCCTGTCTTCTCTCACCACAAGACTCGAGAGTGACAAGCGAGCGCCCATGGACTTTATGGACAAAAACACAATGATTTTGCCAACCACACGGCCACGCCGTCTGGCTAGCTCGGCTGTAATAGGTCAAAGAAAGGGTCAATCGAGCCTGCCGTGTTTTTGATTTTTCACACATTACAAGATCTTGGGGACTTGAATATCATCTACCTAGCTTTTTGAAGCCCTTCCAGGGGAGCTATGCTGTCTTTATTCGCCACACGTATACGTGTGTTCTGCAACAATCGTGCGGTAGGCTAACAGAACTCTAGACCACTAAGATCCAAGCTGCTGAGTAGTTCGTCGTTTACACTTCTGCCCCAATTGAGAATGGTATATAAATGGGTATAAATGGGTGTAATGGGTGTAATGGGTGTAATGGGTGTAATGGGTGTAATGGGTGTAATGGGTGTAATGGGTGTAATGGGTGTAATGGATGTAAAAAGAAAAAGTGAGACTTCCAGGGGGGGGGAAGGGTCTTTTATATTATTTCCTCTTGCCCCCCTTATTTTTTTTTTGCAGCCTCCAGATGTGCAGGAGTGGCGGGGTGCGAAACATAAGGCAACACATTTCCCCCTTTTCCAAGCAACATTTAGGAAAAAAACCGCGTATGGAAATCACCGTTTTAAAGGAACCTTAACAATCTTCGGGGTCAAGCATTTGTTAATCAATTCCGAAAAAAGTTCCCAACTTTGTGCATCAGCATAGTTAATCTTCTCCGGCCATTGTTCCTGAAGCCAGGGTAGAATGCCTTGGTGCTATGTGCTATGACAGTAAGCCAAGCGGCTTCCGTTTTTGGAGCAAACGATCACGATCATTATCAATTCCAAATAAAGAACGGGCAGATTCACGTCTCCTGATAGAACTCGCCGTGTGCCTCTTCTTATGACTCTTTCCAAAGCATTTCCCCAGACATTTCCAAAGAAAGATGGCCGACTTCATGTCGAACTGCTGAAAAGTCATCGTCTTCTCATGAAAGTGACCCCAATGAGCTGAATGCAGGCCTGGGCGGTGAAGTCATAGACTATCCAACTGGTAATAAAGAGACGTTCCATTAGAAATTCCTCACTCCAATCTAAAGCCGTTTCTTTGGTTCCTTTTGATGTCCATGTCGAATACCAGCTTTCCTGCCACAACACTGTCCTTACTTTCTTCCTTCTTCTTTCTTCCACCTTTTTTTAGGAGGTTCCCAAAGAGGTCTCGTTAACCTTGGCAGCAAACCTTAGGGAATTCAACGTCTCGCTCGTATTCTGGGCTAAAGGCGACACATTGACAAACATCAAGGTCTTGGAGTTTCCGCCAAGCGAATGTTTCAAATAATATGTCAACTTTGAGTTCCGGTACGGCACGTGACCCACGTGACCCCGGGGCTGCCCCCCGCTTTTATTAAGGCTCATGATCACATCCCCCAAACACGCCAACGACTTGTTAATTGCTTGGGTTTCTTTGAGCCGGTCTCCTTTGGCCTGCAGAGAGTTGAGCCGTTCCGATCCGGCCAAGTCCACCAAATTGAGCGTTCCACAAGACGTTTTTCCCAGTTGTTCATGGATTCCTTTGATCTCAAGCGTGAAAATGAAATGAGACCTCGAAGACCGTGAATTGGCCATGGTCAGTACCGTCGACCGTTTTTTCGTGGCGGCTTCGAGCACTTGCTTGCAATGGAGTGCAGATTGGAAAACCACACTGGACGTGTTGGTGACGGTGGTCTTTCCTGCAGTATCATCATGTTTGATCTCGAATTTTACCCCGGGGGACGAGTTAGGCAAAAGATCAAGGATTTGCTCGTTATAAATCTCGAGAAACCGGCCTTCGACGGTATACAGCCATCCTTGGCTTTTGAGCCCGGAGATATCGCCAAAGATCTTCTCCACCGAAAGAGGAATCATGCCGTCGTGGCCATGTGACATGGTGAACGTTTTTCCCGAGCCCGTTTGGCCATAGGCGAAAATACATACGTTTTGGCCATCCAAACTGGACTGCACAAGCTGCAGGATCTCTAGGAAAATGTCCGAATTGGGACTATTGACAAAGACCTTGTCGAAATGGAATTGGTGCACGAAAACACGGCTGGAGATGCCCGATACGGAAGCCTTAAGCGTGAGTTCCTGTTTCCCTCTGCAGCTGAAGGTATCGGCGACGGAGATATCGGACATTTCCGTTTCGGGACCAGGACCAGGCGGCCGGATCCGGCAGAACACCCGGATATTCCCCTTAAGACTCTGGAGGTTCTCATGCAATACTCTTCTTTGTACTTCAAGCGGCGGGAAAGATTGTTTCATTTGTTCCGTATGAAGGTGGAACCTTTCAATGGCTTGTTCCTGCACACAAGTCCCTTCTTTCACCTCAAGACATTTCCGACTCTGTTTCTCCTGATCCGTGTTTAATTCATGCAACTTTCTTTGTCGTGTACGTACCGACGCTTGCATTTCCATCAAATGGTTTTCAACTTGTAAAAGCCTGGCCCGTTTCTGTTGTGATTGTTCCTGTACATTGGCGTGGTCACGTGCCATGGCCTTCAATGCCACGCCAGTTTCTTCCATTTCCAGCTCCAACTTCAACCCCATTTTTTCCCCATCTTCCTGAAATCGTAACACTTTACGGTGATGATCTTCTTTGAGCCCAATAAGCGTTCGATTAAGCTCCGATTTTTGTTCCTGGATTTTCGCCTGCGCACGACCGATTTCTTCCCGAACAAGTTGATGTTCCAAAGCCGTCTTTTCACGTGACTCTTCAAGACTTTGGAGGATTTCCTGAGCCAAACCTTCTTTTAATTTCAAAAGCCCATCATCGATTTCTGCCGAAATTTGGTCCTTGGAAAGCTGGAACTTTTGCCTTAAACTGGAAAACGAGTCCTGCTCAAATGCCCTTAAATGGTCAAGATTCAATTTCTCCTGCTCCAATTCTTTTTGAAGATCCGCCACGTGATCCTCGAGTTTCCAGATTTCAAATTCTTGTTTGGAATTTTGTGTTTTGTAGTTGGTGATGCTTTGCGTTAGGAGGGAAAGTTTTTGCCGTTTATGGTGGATTTCCGATTGAAGTCCCTGTTGTCGCCGGAAACTTAGCGACATTGAGGAATGAGTGGGGTGGATAATTCAGATGAGATGGAGGGAGGAAAAGATGATTTGGGAACTCTGAAACGATGAAACAAGTCTGAAACAAGTCTGAAACAAGTCTGAAACAAGTCTGAAACAAGTCTGAAACACGGTATAAACAAGTCTGGAACACCTGAAACTCTGGAAAAAGTCTGGAACAAGTCTGGAACACCTGAAACTCCGAAGCTCTGAAACAAATCTGAAACACCGAGGAGCGAATGAGACTGAAACTCTGAAACCGGTTTGAAACACGTCTAAAACTCTGAAACCAGTCTAAAACCAGTCTGAAACTCTGAAACACGTCTGAAACACGTCTGAAACAAATCTGAAACAAGTATGACGAAGTTCTAATTTTCTGGAGATTAGAAAATCAGAATGATTGATCAATAATGTCAAGGATATATTGATGGAATACCTCTCCAGGGTTTATGGAACAATTAGACAAGCTGAAACAAATGTGAAACAAATGTGAAACTTTGAAACAAATGTGAAACAAGTCTGGAACAAGTCTGAAACAAATCTGAAACAAATGTGAAACTTTGAAACAAGTCTGAAACAAGTCTGAAACAAGAGGAGGAAGCAGGGGATGATGGTGTGATGGTTTGGTCCGCTCAGATCAGTAGCTTTGTGAGATAAACATGAGAGTGTATATGCAGGAGTCATAATTTGGGGAATCCTGCATATAAGGCGTGAGCATGAACCTCCCACATCCGTACATCCCCATCCCCCTTTCCCCCTTTCCCCTTTTCTTCCAGTTTCCACAAACTCCCCAAACAATCCGTACCCTTCTTCATTCACCAATTGGTGTCCCCAAAATCACTTCCTACTATTTTCCCCTTTTTTTTGGTGGTTTTTGGTAACTGATTTTTTTTGGTAACTATCACTTCCTGCATATGCGCGCGATGATGCTCATACCAAAATCTCATCTCGTTATTCCACCCCCAAATGGCCAAACCACAGCCCAAAGGCAAAATCAGCATCAAGCAGAAAGTTCCCGTAAATGGAAAGAGGACTGCATCCAGCCGAGCCTCTGCAGATGTTTCAGGTCTGAAACACGAGTCTGCAGGAACCAAACCCAAATCCAAATCCCCCAAATCCAAAATCAGCAAAGCAGAACCCGAACCCGAACTCTCAGACGATACAGATTCGGGAATCGATGAAGATGACGAATTAGGCATTCAAGCAGGCGAGAGTTCCGAGGACGAAAGTGAAGATTCCGAAGTCGAGGGTGAAGACTCCCAACCCGAGGGCGACGATTCTCAACCCGAGGGCGACGATTCTCAACCCGAGGGCGACGATTCCGAGGCCGAGGGTGAAGATTCGGAGTCGGAATTCCCAATGAAGAAAAAAAAGAAAACCGGGGATGACGGCCGTCAAACATTTGCCAGTGCATTTAACGCCATCATGGGGTCGAAATTGAAGGCGTACGACCGTAAAGACCCGATTTTGGCCCGGAACAAATCGGTTCTGAAGGAATTGGAAAGCCATAAATTGGAGGCCCGCGCCAGAAGAGCCCTCCATGCCGAGAAATTGGAGCTTCTTAATAAGTATCACGTGGCCGAGCTTTTACCGTCGGCCGAGGAGCCCGAAAAAGTCCGGGCTTATTTGGAAAAAGAAAGAGCATTAAAGAAGATTGCCCAGCGAGGCGTGGTGAAGCTTTTTAATGCCGTCATGTCGTCGCAAGCGTTGACATCCGATGAAATGGACCAGAAACAAGCAGGTCCTCAACGGAAAAACGAACTTTTGACCGAAGTCACTAAACTGACGTTTTTGGATATGGTCAAGGCCGCCGGCGACAAGGAATGAGCAGGTTAGATTGATAAATATCACGTATTGGTTTCATGTAGACAGTCACGTGAGCCACTTGTGCCTCACGTGATATAAAGGTGACGGTCACGTGATACAATAGTCACGTGATACCCAAGAGTCACGTGATATCTCAAGAATGGTCACGTGTTTTGACAACCAAGTATAAACACTTGCTTCTTAGGGCTTTACCTGAAAATAAAAGATATCTCGTTCTGTTTCAGTACTGTCATCATGACGAGGAATAGAAGCATACTGTATACACTCCCAGTCCCAATTCCTCCAACACTTGTCAAAATCAAAAGCCATGATAATGGAAATTGCGTCTTTATGAGATGAATCCTTTTTTGAATGAATGTGGAGTGGACCTTGGAAGAAAGTGGCGATGCTGGTCCCGTGGTATATGGAGGATAAGGTATTTCGGTTATATGCAGGCCAAGGTATTTCCCCAAAAGTATAAGGACTGCAATTCAATTTTGAAGGTAGGATTCAATTTTCATGATTCTCAATGAACTCCTGGGATTTACCTTTTGGTCTCTGTTGGGGGTCCAAAAGATCACGTGACACAATTGTCTTTCAGGCTCTGATGTTTTGTTCACTGGTAGTGGGGGCTTGTATACCGGATCTGGTCCTGGACTATAAAATATCATCACTCACCTCTTCATCTGAATGTAGACAAAAAACGTGAAAGTTGGTGGGGAAATGCAGGACCGAAAGCCAAAGGTAAAAGACTAGAATTGAAGGTTAATATTGGGTGGTACTGCAGATAAGCGAATCGTGAGTAGGTCTGGACAAAACAGGAGAGAAAACAGAAGGAGAAGGACAAAAACGGGAGAAGACGAGACGAAAGGGAAAGGAAGGGATGTTCTGTCTTGTCTTGTTTTTTTGTCTTTTTGTCTTTTTGTCTTCTTATCCTTTTGTCTTTGTCTTTGTCTTTGTCTTTGTCTTTGTCTTTGTCTTTGTCTTTGTCTTTGTCTTTGTCTTTGATTTTGTCTTTGTCTTTTTGACTTTTTGTCTTTTTGACTTTTTGACTTCTCATCCTTTTGTCTTTTTGGCTTCTTGTCTTTTTGTCTTTTTGTCTTTTTGTCTTTTTTTCTTTCCTGTTTTGGACTGGACTAGTCAGACTAATCATTCTCTCCGACTCAGCCTTAAATACTTCGTTAAAGACGTTTCATGTCAATGTTAAAAGGTATCTAGGTTTTGGAGAAATTCAAAGAATCGTCCTAATAATTTGAATTGTCAAATTCGTATTTGTCTCCATGGGACTTTGAAGTTTTGTCTTGGAGTTTAGAGAGTTTTGTCTTGGACTTTTGGGAGTCTGTCATGGAGTTTGTCTTGGAGCTTTGTTATTCGAAATCTTGTCTTTTGTCATGAAATTTTATCCTTTGTTTTTCGGATCTTGTCTTTGGCTTCTCGGAGGCTTCTCTTTGTTTCTCGAATCCCTATCACCTGTTGTTCCAAATGTTGGTGTCTTTGGAGAATTGACCATAAAATCTTTCCATGAAAAACCCCAAACCTTGACTTCAAACTGGACCCATAAAAACCAGGTTTCAGATTGGAGCAGTTACAAATTTGACGCTTTTCAAGTGAACAAACTTTCTATCTTTGACTCTTGTTAGCAGGTATTAGTCAAAACCCAAAACAATCGAAAAACACTTGAAACGATGGATTCACCCGAGCAATCCAATTCCCCACGAGACAAATTTTGCTGCACTCTACCAATAACAGACTCGATATCTTTTGCATTTGGCTTAGCTTTTTTGACCGGCATCAAAAGCAAAAGCTTAGAGAAGAAAATGGAAGCCAAGTGTCCCAACAATCCTGCATTTGGAGGTACCAAAGAAGCAAATCTCAATTCAGTCGTGAGCTGTTCCCATACCGATAATAACTGTGGAGTGGTCAATAACTGTGGAGTGGTCAAGATCGTCTGACTGCACTTTTTGTTGTGCAATGACTTCAATTCCTCGAAAACCAATGCAATCACCTCGGTATCGGATTATCTGGTAGACCGTTGCAATTTCTCGACGTATGATTTGGTGGACGTTTTTTACCAGCTTTTCACAATCGTTTGATGATTAAGACTTTGGAATGTCAGAAAGTGACCAAAGTTCCAAAGGAGATTGACCAGTTCAAGTCTTTCCACAATAATTATCGGCTTTCTGGTTTGTAAGGCGAGTCAAACTTTGGATTATTCAGCTCCAAATCTTAGTTCCAACTTTTAGCTCCAGTTTTAGCTCCAATTTTAGTTCCAGTTAGCTCTGATTTTAGCTCCAAATGCCAAGGCACATTCCAAAAACCAACCAAATCCTGTTCAATGAGGACTTCAATGACGACGTGAATGGAGAAACTGATGTTTTCGGCTGTATCGGATCGACATTAATAGTTCCACATTCTATTATCTTCGAGTTGAACAGATCATAAGCTCATTGAATACCGTTTCGGTAAAAGCACACATCCACTATATCTTGTTTTCTGTGACGACCCTTTTCGCTAGATAAACAGTTGGTTTATGAAGCAAATATTTCCACAGGTGGAAAATATTCTTAAGAAAAGGTTAGTAGAAACCTTTGACCTGAGCCTTCAATTATCTTTCAATTTGGAAACGATCCCAAACTTCTAGCCCAAGTTTCACTCTCCATAACGTCAAGCCATGAGCTTTAGTTTTGAGGTTTGTACCATGGTTCCATTTAGTACTCCATCTTAATAACCATGAATACCAAACAAAACTTTTCTTATCCAAAAATCATAGGATCGGAAAATCTCGCTTTAAAATCCAAACTCCAAATTCTTTTGTTTCACTCTCCGATAATCATTCTGGTATAGTCAGGCTCGGTATCCCATTTTGAAATCTCGTTGGGAAGATCAACTTCTTGAACTGCCTCCACTTAAGATTCATTATCTTTTGGAGATCAAACGTTTTGTTTCTGCACCAAAGGCATTTTATGCCCGTGAAGATCCTCTCCATAATTCTCTTGACGGCAGGAACTCGCAAAATCTATTTCGGCGATGCAACCACTTGTACATTTTCATGAACAAGTCACAAGATCCACCATGAATTGCCATCTCCTACCAATCCACAAGCATCTCCAACACCAAGCTTCTATCATGGTCCAGTCGATGGGACACAATTCCTGGACGGCCATCACGTGAGCCTGTTTGTTCAACAATCTTCAAATGGCATTCGTCCAATCCTCAGAAAGCACCGGGATCTCGAAACCTGTGACTATTGCAAAAAGCGGAAACGAAAGCGTTTCAAGCCGTCCTCCCGGTATTGATTCTGTGTGTGTTGGGCATCCTGACCAAGATCCCACTGTTAGCTTGAAAGTGAATACAGAGCAGACAATACCAATGTCAAGGTCGTGGGTGGTTTTCCAAACCACTTGGTGGGGCATGTACTTGAATATTCCTCTTTTCCGCTCGGTTTGACTTCGACTCCAGGGGGTATGCAGATTCCCAGCCTGATTCAGAAACTCGAATTGATTTTCGAGGGCGTTTCTGAGCTTTTAAGGATGGCCACAGAAAAAGAATAACGTGCCTCCGGTGGATAATGTAAAACTTCTTCTGGATTTAACGCAAACAATGAAGCAAACACGTCAGGGGTTGGGCAATTCTCTCTCGGGATATACCCCACTAACTCCGAGAAATCTCCTGTTCATGCTAGCTATGACCATGAACCTTCCAGAGAAGGTGTTGAAAAAGATGATGCATCGATAATGCATCTATACTCATATCGCCGGCCCGATCCCAGTTATAAGTCCAGTCAAAAGTCCAGTAACAAGTCCAGTAATTGAGCCCAGAGTTTGGAGGCATGGATTTGAGTCATAAACAAGAATGCAAATTTCAAGTACTGTTTCACTCTCTTTTCAAAGTTCTTTTCAGCTTTCCATCACTGTACTTGTTTGCTATCGGTCTTTCGTCAATATTTAGCTTTAGATGGAGTTAAACACCCACGTTGATCTGCATTCCCAAACAACCCAACTCTTTGGAATAAAATCATCGTGCAAGTAGACAATAACGAGGGAGCCTGAACATACAAAAGAAGGCATCGGTAGACAGAAACTCACTTTGAAGGAGCTCGGCCTTACCCCCTGCTTCGATCGGGATCTTTCGGAACAGCTCAATTTTCATGGAACTGGATAATCGTGCTATATGCACCATTGCAAGGGCTGGACGCGTACTCCAGCCATCATTTCCCGCTGGGTTTTTCATCATCACGCAGGAAGAAAACACGGGTGTTTTCCATATCTTTCAAAAAGTAGTGTCATCTCCTTTCGGGGACTTTTTTGGAATCTCTTCAATCTCCGCTTTGAGAGGACCTTTGATGCCTGCTACATTTATTGTGTCACTTGTTGCAACACACAAATTCCTGGGGATCAAAAAGAGGGTTCAATAAAAAAGTAGCGGGGGGAATGGCTCCTTTTATAGATTTCGCGTTGGGTGGCGAATCGAAAACCCTTTTGTGCACAAACTCGCAGAGCCCTGTATCAGCATATCTTTTGCAGCCACGCGCCCGGTTGGTTGAAGTCGTTCCCGTACCAAGCGGTGAGTGACGAACTGTGGCTTATTGCAAGGGACAATGTCGCTTGGAAGGATGTCGCTTGGAAGGATGTCGCTGGGTGTCGCAGTCAGCGGAGATAAGGGTCTGCATTATGGTCCGAGGATCCCTATAACACGCATATGGAGCGCAATTCGTTAGTCGCAATTTACATGAGCCCGCAGAAATATCCTTGCAGCTGCGAATGCGATACCTAAAGTGGGTCTAATGCGCGCTCCGCACATAATGCAGCTCCACATGCACGGCGCGATGCCAATGCATCCTCGATTACTATATAAACCCGCTATCCCCCCCTTCTTCACCTAGCTCTTTTTTTCCCTACAAACCATTTCCCAACCAAATCATACGCCACCTAGGTGATTAATTTTCAAATTCACCATGGCCACCCACTGACTTCCTCGATTGACTCCACAGTAAATTCCCGCCACCGACTACTGATCGGATTTCTTTCCAAATGTCGGGCGGGATTTAACTACCGGAGAGCAGCTCCATTCTCCAAGGTGACCAACAACTAACCGCCCCGAAAATCTCGCACGCTCCCCAAATACGAACATTACCCAGTTAACTCACCAACCGAGACCCACTATGACATTTTTTATTTGGTCCTGTCGCTTATCTGGATATCCGGTGCAGCTGGTTTTATGTTGGTGGCCAAAATCACAGCCCTTGCAATAAATGCAGCCCTTCTAATAAATGCAGCCCTGGCCCGGAAAACTCTCTCCATACCGATTGTGTATCTCCTGTCCACTCTATGTACTGCCTTGTGACCAGTGAAGGTCTGTTTCCAGCTATTCCGGCTTTTATGTTTTTTTTCAGGTGGAAGTGATGAACCTACTGGTTAAGCCCAGGCCAGCTTTCCTTTACTGACGCTCTTTTCGTTTTTGTCACCACCACCATGGTCCAGCACGATGCTCATTGGACCTACGTGTAAATGGTGAATCGAGGATTGAAGTTGATCAACTTGGTGCTTTTGCTTTTGTTGTTGTGGCGTTTCGGGAGGCTGATACCGATTCAAAGCCTTGGGTCGTGGGCAAGAAGAACAAACGCCTTATTGACTCGGGCCAAATGACCCCGCAAACACATACATCTTTGCCTGAACAGCAGATTGGTTAAAAGGTACTGACGACGAAGTGACCCGGAGGTTTGAGCAGCAAAATGAACTCAGCAAGGCATAACACGTCATTCTTCCCGGCACCCAAGATTTCAAATGCTTCCACCCCAAACACTCCAATAACCCAAGACCACCGTGCTATGTTGCTACCACTATTGATGAGCTCCTGAATAAGTTCACGAGAATCACCTCTTTCTATATGCTTTGTTACCCGGGCACGGAGGTGGTGTTGGGAGGCTAGAATGTCTTCTACTTGGTCGATTATTGCCAAACCAGTGATTGGTATGGATACGTTCTGAGTTTGTTTTGATAGGGTTCGACACTAGGCAGGATTAAACTAATCCGGTTCCGCCACGAACAATTTGGGGCTCAGAGATTTGTGAAAATTCCGTTTTTTTTTTCCTCAGTCATTCTACGCCACATGAACTTGACTATCTACTTGTCCAATTTGGGAATCTCGACCGGGCCACTCTTCCAAATGATTGTTTTTGGGTATCGGCAAAAGTTCCCCGGAAAAAGCCGGTGGTGACGCTCACAATAATGACTCACAAAAAAAACTACGGAATGGAGCAAATCGAGGCTTGGCTAGTGGATATTGAGGGTGATTTCCGGACAACGTCGAGGTCCAATTTCCTGTGGCCAATCATCTTTTTATGCCAAAGAGTCGTACATGTGCAGTGTGTGCAGTACAAGGCTTTGTATGCCGGTCGCAGATCCCGATCCTTGTCTCATGAATTACTTGACAAAAGAAATGGCTTACGATGTGGATCCAGCAGTCACTGTGAACCAAAAAATATAAGGGCTAAACTGAAAGTGGGTAAATAGTGTGCCTGCAGACAACGCAGGCCTGGGCCCCGATTTGGAAGACCCTGATGATTTGGGTTCAACAGAAGAACCCTTCTTCCGTTTTTTTCCGGTTTTTTCCGGCTTGAATCTGCAGACAAAGAGTGCTGTTGCCGCTCTTTCCGAACTGCTTCACTATATTCCTGCCGGTGTTGATCAAGTTGGGGTGTTGATCACGTGGGGGTGTTGATCACGTGGGGGTGTTGATCACGTGGGCCTGCATGCAAAGTGACGGGTCACATGACCTGGGACCATCCACCCCTTACCCGTCGTCTCCACGCCACCTTCCGGTAAAGAAAAGGAAAGATACAAAAAAGGTTTAATGGAAACATTTAGGGGAGATCTTGGTAGTTTTCCAGATCTGGCCAAATCCGGGTGAAGTACTTTGATTATTGGCTGGACGGACATTGTGCAGGACAAACAACATCTACATACAAAACTCTGCCTTTTCCTCTACAGAGTAACCAGCAGATCAACCGACTGAACAGATTGGAAAGCATCAAGTTCTTTGTATCCATGAAACCGCCTGAAACCGACCTGAAACAAATCTGAAACAAATGTGAAACAAATGTGAAACAGTCCTGAAACAAATTTGAATGGAAGAAGAATAAGGTGGCTTCAGGCAAAATCTTGGCTAACATGCAAGTCTGACTAACCACTTTTATATAAGAATCACTGGAAACTAGAAATATCCTAGGTTATATGCAGTAAATTACTATATTAATGTACAGGAGTATGATCTTTGTCTATATACAGTACCAATACCTCTATATACAAGACCTTAAGTATTTATCTGCAGTCTTCGGCATACTCCTATATATCTGCGCACCTGAAACCAACTCCAAACGTCTCCTCCACATGCCCATTGAAGTTCTGATCAAGCAAGGCGACGCCGCCTCCAAGGCAAATGACCTTCTTACAGCCATTTCCAAATATACGGAAGCCTTGAATGAAAACCCCCAGGCTTTTGCGCCTCTTATAAAGCGGGCACAGACTTACACCAAGCTTTGCGACTATGATTCCGCCAAAGCGGACATTTCCAAGGCGTTTACGATTCTGGAACAAAGGGGCAAAATGGCAGATAAGGCCACGTGTTATTTCCGGCTTGGGGTGGTGAATTACCTGGAGAAGCACTATGTGCAGGCCCACACTAATTTCCAATGGGCTAAGACGCTCAAAAGTGCTGAGCCTGCATTGGATATATGGATTGAAAAGGCCCGGAGAGATTGTGTTAAGAATGGGCTTGAGTATGATGTTTCGGGCCCGGAATCGAGTCCGACTTCGGGTCCGAACTCCGGTCCGAACTCCGAGTCTAGTTTGGCGCCAAGTTCGGGCCTGGTCCCCATTACCGAGTCGGTCTCCGAGACCACGTCGGTGCTCACGTCCGAGCCCACCTCGGCGCCGAGCTCGGGCTCGGCCCTGGTCTCGGGCCTGATCCTGACTTCGGTCGAAGCCCTCAACAAACAAGCGCCCATCAAAGCCAAAATCAGAGACGAATGGTACCAGAGCAAAGACCGAGTCACCATCACGATTTACGCATCCAACGTCAACCCCGAAACTGTGCACGTGACCTTCACACCTCGGTCGGTCTCGGTATCGTTCCCCACGTCGGAAAACTCCGAGTACAACTATTCGTTGGACCGCTTAGGCGGCGAAATTTCTCCAAGCCAAAGCTCATACGTTGTCATGACCAAAAAAATCGAAGTGGTGCTCATCAAGGCCGTGGCCAGTAAGTGGTCCTGTCTAGAAGGACAAGAGACTGTCTCTCTGCAGGATTCGGAAACCGGAACCGCTCCATCGTACCCTTCGTCGTCCCGCAAAAAAACCGACTGGGCCAAGTTCGATGTTGTTGAAGACGAAACCGACGGCAACCCCGAGGAGTTCTTTGCCAAGCTCTACAAAGACGTGGACGAAGATACGCGGCGGGCCATGATGAAATCGTATGTGGAATCCAACGGAACGGTGCTCACAACCAACTGGAAAGAGGCCAAGGATAAAAAATACGATACTAGGCCTCCGGACGGTATGGAGGCTCGGAAATGGTAATTACTCTATGGGTATATGCAGGTTGTTAGGGTTTCCATGCCTATGGATGGTGTTCCTGTCCACAGAGATTGCTATTACAGACGAATAGTGCTTCCTGTCTATAATAGAGTTTATTACATGGCTATTGTTGTTGCTTTTCCAGGATTGTTTCATGGGTGTTTCATGGGTGTTTCATGGTGTTTGATGGATGAGTCATCGCGGTTTCATGGGTGTTTCATGGTGTTTGATGGATGAGTCATCGCGGTTTCATGGGTGTTTGACGACTGTTTGATGACTGTTTGATGACTGTTTGATGACTGTTTCATAGTGATTTAATTGGGGTGTACTGGTGTGCACGGTGAATGGGGCTTTAAAACTTGACTATCATTGACTCGATTGTCTTGTTTTTTGTTCCCTGTTCTCGAAATGTTCTCGGAATGTTACAGGGTTGTTACGGGGTTGTTTCTGGGGGATGGATTGGGGATGCGGCTGCGGATGCAGTGCGGTTGCTCCAGTCGCAGAGGGTGGTGGGGGTGGGGATGCAAAGGTGGGAAGGAAAAGGTGGTGTCTCGTGATCAACAGTCACCTGACTGAGTGCATACAGGCCAAACCCATTGTTTTATCTGCAGTCGTGGCGAATGCTCTTGTCTGATTGGCCATTCCACCCCCTCACCCTTAGCCCCCTTCAATCGCCCGCCCCGTGCATTTGGCGTTACAGAGGCCTATCTCAAGCGTTGCAACGCATGATAGACGCACCGATGCGCGTGTGTGCAGGCGCAATGCACCCTCCCGCGCCCCATGGGTTTTTATTTCATGCGCGTCCCTAAACGCAACTTTTAACCCTTCCCTCCTCACCATAAAACCCCCATTTCCCCCTTGTTTTTTTCCTCCATCATGAGTTATGTTTATCGCCTAACTTGGTATGTTTCCCTTTTTTCCCTTTATCGTCAAAGTCATGTTCTTCACTCATGCCGTCTCTACTTGTGTCTGCCATTTCAAACTTGTTACACTCAATCCCGATCAGACAATCCTCCCAGCAACCCATTGATCTGCCACTTTTACAGCCATCCTTCATAGATCAAAAATATTAGGTCATTCATTCATAGATCAACTCATAGTTCATTTATTCATAGATCATACTATTCATTGGGATCTTTCCTTATCTTCAGTCGGTAGATCGGTCGGTGGATCAGAGCAGATCATTGGTTGTGGTTGCATTAAGTGTGGCTCAGGGGTACGGATGGTGAATTGAGGTTTGAATCGAGGTTTGATTAAAAAAAGATTAGATAAAGTGGCCGTGTTTTTGTGTTTTTGTGAACCGCCTCCAGCATCAATATCCCTCCTTTAAAAAGACATCGTTTCCCTCATTTAAAACGACACCATTTCCCTCCTTTAGAACGACATCGTTTCCCTCCTTTAGAACGACTCATTTCCCTTCTTTAGAACGACATCATGTCCCGGTGGCAGTTAGGAGTGCATCCACCAACACAGCACTGACCTGCTCAGGTGTGATCCACTGATCAGATTCCAAGGGTATGAAATCCTGTTATTGGCGCCACTGAGTTTTCCGATACTCTATGTTTGGTATCTGTGCCTTTGATTCTTGTGGTGATTTAGTGTTTCATCTATTTGATAAACTTACTGTGACTTGTTATGATTACGCAGTTATCAATAATATGATAAGGCTGATTTGTTTGATGAATTGTTTGATTTTAATTGCTGGTATCTGTCTGATTACCTATTCATGGTTTCCCGATCTGTGAATTGATAAAGGCAAAGGACTTCATGGATCAGAACCTTAACATTGTGAATTTTGACCTGACTTTTGATGACTGCCGTTTACAGCCGTCCTACAATTAGTCTTCAAACCATTAGTCTTCAAACCATTAGTCTTCAAACCATGAGTCTTTAGCTAAATCATATAATGTGTTGATGCATACTTGGCTAATCTTACAGTCACTGGAGAGCTGCAGAGACCATATTTGACGTGATGGTTGAATATCGATTTTAATCAAA
This sequence comes from Metschnikowia mauinuiana, assembly GCA_002374555.1. Lineage (NCBI taxonomy): Eukaryota > Fungi > Ascomycota > Pichiomycetes > Serinales > Metschnikowiaceae > Metschnikowia > Metschnikowia mauinuiana. Next base: position 104,492 of record NKZY01000819.1, on the reverse strand, counting down.
TTACTAACATTAGGCCTGCTAGTCCAGAGATCCTCTCCGTTTCTGTTACTGGCAACTTTGATGGCTGGTCCAGATCTGAGCTTGGAAAGCTCCACAAAAACGCATTATCGGAGATGTACGAGACCTTTGTCAAGGTATCCGAGAAACAGAAGTTGGTGTTCAAATTCGTGCTCAACGATGAATCCTGGCAAGTGAGTGAGTCTTTCAAAGCCGAATTTGACGAGCATGGCAACCGCAATAATTACGTCGAGGCCAGCGAGTTGGTTCCCTGGGAGGGTTCCGCTGAGCCAATCCAAGATGAAAGTTCTGCTGAGATTCAAGATGACATTTCTGCTGAGGTTCAAGAAAATACTTCAGTCCCATCTGAAAGTAAAGAGGAGCCAATCAACGGATCGGGTTCTAACCATCAAATTGGCAATGTGACTTCTGTTGAGCCTCCTAATAATTCGGACCCAGTTGATAAGAGCTCGATCGATACAATCAATGAAACCTCTGGTCCTGATGAATCCGTTGAGCCAGTTGAAAAGTCAGTTGACACAGTTGATGACTCAGCGGACACAGTTGAAAAGTCAGGTGACACAGTTGAAACGTTAGCTGATCCAGTTGAAGAGTCAGTGGACGCAGTTGATGACTCAGCGGACACAGTTGAAACATCAGCGGACACAGTTGATGAGTCGGTTAGTAAAGTGGCCGAAAAAGTTACTGGTTCTGAGGATGGCGAATCAGTCTTACGCTGTGACCGAGAGATGCTCATTATTTCCAAGCCCATATTGGGTGGAAACGGCACAGTGGATTCATGGCACGAAGCAGGCGACGTTTACGATTCGAATGACGACAAAGAGAACTTGCATTACTTGCTGCCAGCGGAATCCTCGTTTACTGAGCTCTCTTTCATGACCAGTGAAACCAACCTCCACTCGGCCCACCCCGAGAGTCACCCGGGCAGTGGCCGAAAGTCGGCCGAAGATAGTTTCAACTCCACAGTTGACGAGACCCAATCGAGCGTCAACACTACCGGAGTCTTGGGCATCATCGAGGGTACCGAAGGGGCCAACGACCGGTTGGGGAAGTTGACCAAGCCAAGCGAGCCGCGGGCGTCCAGTGGATTCTTTGGGCGTCTCCTGAGTTTCTTCCGCAGCTAGGCGCGTCGAGTGGAGAGTCCAGAAGCCAGGTTTCAGGAGGATCTCAATACCTAGGATTCAAGAAAGTGTCAAGATGTCAAGGAAGTCTACTGCTTAATCTCGTCTAGGCCAATTAGCCTGGTGCTAAATGGTCTTTGCAGTAGCCGGTGCTATTGTCTGGAATGGTCTGATGGTCTGATGGTCTGATGGTCTGATGGTCTGATGGTCTGGAATAATCTGGATTGGCTGGAATGGTTTGCGAGTGGCCTGGAATGGCCTGGTGCTGGAATGGTTTGTGACCAGTTTGAAGCAACGAATAGCGCTTGAGGTTTCATTAGCGCTAAGGATTTGTGGTGTGATCAATACTGGTCCACGGCGAAGATCATACTGCGTCATTGATTCTGGTGTTCACATGCTTAGTTGGCGATTAATGTTTGTTTCGAAGTTCTTGAATCTGTCATGTCCCTCTGTTCCCCTGTTGCTCTGTTTCCCTGTTGCTCTGTTCCCCTATTGCTCTGTTCCCCTATTGCTCTGTTCCCCTATTGCTTTGTTCATCTGCTCAGTTCTTTCGTCGCTCAACATCGTTTGTTTTTGTTGCATTACTATTTAGTCAGTCGAGCTAGCTACTTCCGGCCCTTTCTCTTGCTCTTCTTCTTCTTGCTCTCATCCTTCTTTTCCTCCACCACGGGTTTCTCTTCCACCACTGGAACTTCCGGTTCTTTGAACTCAAGGTTACTCATCACCGCCGCCACTCCAGAAACTCCAGAAACTCCAGAAACTCCCGAGATTCCATCCTTGGAATCTAAGGTTTTTTCCGTGGTTTCTATGGAAACAGGTTCGGAAGTCACGTGCTTTTTGGAGCTGGCCACACCCCGAGGACCCAAAAACGCCAAGATCTTCGATAATTCCTTGGCTTTATACGTTGAATAGACCAAGGTTTTCGTGGATTGGGAGTCGAACACTTTGAATTTGACGACATTTTTGGCTCTTCTCTCGTCACGTGCAGGGACGCCTAGTGTGCCGGATTCCCCGGTCTTCCCCGCCTTTTTCCCTGCTTTTTTCTTGCTCACGTTTGCATATGTGATGGAGACGCTTGCATTGGGGTACGCCTCGAGGAGTTTTTGCGTGGACTCGATGAAATTGTCCATGGTGTTTGGTGCTGAGTGGAGAGTGTTTTGCGACTTGACATGAAAAAACGCGGGTTTGGGAAACTAGTGGTTTTATGGAGCCGGCACGACCAAAAAAAAAAATAGAAATATAGTAATAGAATTGTAAGAGATAGATTTAGAAGTAGAAGTAGAAATGGAATAGTAATAGACATTCGTTTTACTGGCCACGACTTCTGGAGCTGGAGTCACTAGTGGTGCCCCCGGAACTGAACAAGTGCCCCCGGAACTGAACAAGTGCCCCCGGAACTGAACAAGTGCCCCCGGAACTGAACAAGTGCCCCCGGAATTGAACAGGTGTATGCTTACCAAACTGCACACCACCTCACTATTTTTCTCTGGAAAACCCTCGTTGTGATTTCCGGAATTCCAGCATTCCAGAGAATGTATTTTAAAGAAATTATTCCCGAAATTGGAGGTCTTGCGTTGGGCCTTTTTGTCCTGAGGTAGCCTGGTGCACGGGTGTGGCCGCACCCGCACCCCCATACCTTCCCACTTCCGAGGGTGTCCCCCACTTCCGAGGGTTGCAGCCATAATCATAACCAATAATCCTGGATTCTTCCCCAAAAATTTTTTAAAGCAAAATAAAATTTAGTGATAATGTTTATATAACATTATGGCATCTAAATCTTATTATGAACATTATAATATATACCGACGGAGCCCCCTAGAGTCAGAAGTTTGTTTTATGGACCATGTCCTTTGATTAGCTTTAGCGCGCTTTCCGAAGTTTCCAACGGATGGGGTAATATGCAGGTGACGCTGTATACAGGCCCGGTGAAGTTTTCTCCGGGAAAATGGTCCGCTTTAAATTATCAGTAGCTAGTTTGCTGGTTATTAGGTATTTAATCGACGAAATTGTAAAAAAAAAAAAAAAAAAACATATATAAAAGGCATTGAAAAATATAAACCATACAATTTATATTATTTCTTAGAAAAGAAGTTTTGAAGGGTAAAGTCAACGGTGGATAAAATCTCTTTTTCTAATTTTTTCTATTCTTTGTAAAATCCAATACCCACTTTTCAGTCATGGTATCGGTATTCCTGCATTGATGTATTACTGTATTGGTGTATTCCTGCATTGATGTATTCTGTATTTATATAATCTTCTCTGCGATTCAATAGTGAGTCTGTATAATAAACAGATGGCGTAGGAAATTGAAATATGTCATATTAGCTGGGTGATATGGATGAACAAATGTCAAACCTTTAATTAGGCCCATTTACTTTATAAGGGTCCCAATTTCCACCGGAAAAGTAACTTAATCCACGAATCAGACAAAAAAGACTTAAGCGATGGGCCAAACTAGAAGACTAGAAATTCGACTAGAAATTCTCGTGGCAAGAAAAGGATCAGATCCATTATCAAAAAATCAAAGAACAAGGAAATTGAGTCAAGGGGTGGAGATTTTTGGATATAATTTTTTTTTTTTTTTTTAAATCAGCCTGATAATCAAGTTATTTTTGACAAATTCCATCCAATTACCATTTTTGCCCTATGATTTTATCATGTACTAACATCTCATGGATGATGATCTCATGGATGATGATTTCATGGACGATGATTTCATGGACGATGATTTCATGGACGATGATCTCATGGATGATGATCTCATGGATGATGATCTCATGGACGATGATTTCATGGACGATGATTTCATGGACGATGATCTCATGGACGATGATCTCATGGACGATGATCTCATGGACGATGATCTCATGGACGATGATCTCATGGACGATGATCTCATGGACGATGATCTCATGGACGATGATCTCATGGACGATGATCTCATGGACGATGATCTCATGGACGATGATCTCATGGACGATGATCTCATGGACGATGATCTCATGGACGATGATCTCATGGACGATGATCTCATGGACGATGATCTCATGGACGATGATCTCATGGACGATGATCTCATGGACGATGATCTCATGGACGATGATCTCATGGACGATGATCTCATGGACGATGATCTCATGGACGATGATCTCATGGACGATGATCTCATGGACGATGATCTCATGGACGATGATCTCATGGACGATGATCTCATGGACGATGATCTCATGGACGATGATCTCATGGACGATGATCTCATGGACGATGATCTCATGGACGATGATCTCATGGACGATGATCTCATGGACGATGATCTCATGGACGATGATCTCATGGACGATGATCTCATGGACGATGATCTCATGGACGATGATCTCATGGACGATGATCTCATGGACGATGATCTCATGGACGATGATCTCATGGACGATGATCTCATGGACGATGATCTCATGGACGATGATCTCATGGACGATGATCTCATGGACGATGATCTCATGGACGATGATCTCATGGACGATGATCTCATGGACGATGATCTCCTGTGATCCAATGTCATTAAGGATTGGATTCTGGTAATGTTAGAATGATTCCTGAGTTTCAGGCTTTGACGAATATATAACCCAACGTTGGCTAGTAAACAGGCATGGTTAGTAAGAAATGCATATTTCCATTTGAATCATTTGATAAAGCGCGTCTCCCCAAAGTCCCACGAGAAGACTCATCGGAATCCACTGTATTTGAAGGGATAGATGATTTCATGGCTTCACCGAAACCAGTGTCTCAGCATCCATGAATATGATTGCCATAAACTGAAGAGTAAGAGTAAGAGTCAGAGTAAAATTCTGAGTTTTGAGTTTGGCTTGTACGACAGCCAGTCGATTTGTTGTTAGTCTGGGTGGAGTCATCGACAGTGTGGACGCTGTGTCTTTGTTTTTTTTGGTTGGAACTGGACTTGGAACCCGGGGTCGACTGCGTTGTTTGTATGAGTTGGGGTTCACCTTGGCAAAAGACACTTTCGTCATTGTCGTGATCCCAGTCCGAGCTGTCACTGTCAGTGTCGGTTTGCTGTCCGGAACATCATCCTCTGACTTCTTCTCTGGCTTTTCCTGGCTTCTTCTCTGGCTTTTCGTGACTTCTTCTCTGACTTCTTCTCTGACTTCCACCCTGACTTCTTCTCTGAGTCCTTCTCTGGCTTTTTCTCTGGCTTCTTCTCTGGCTTCTTCTGTAAGCTTTTCTCTGAGTTCTTCTCTGAGTTCTTCTCTGGCTTCGGTTGTTTTGCTCTGGAAGAAAGTCCCTTGCCGGAGCAACGACATCATTAAATACTGCTTCAGATATTTGGGTAGATATTTGGGTAGATATTTATGTAGAGGGTCACAGACAGTTGCGCCATTCCACGTCGTATCGGCGAGGTGTGGGGGAGTATCCAGCTATGCGAGTGATTTCTCCATTAAATGAATTCGGAGCTTAATCCAAAAGTTTTAATCCAAAATCTCCGGGAAAACGCTCTCTCTATGAGAACTTAGGCAACAGGCAAAGTGATGAAGCCCGAATTTCATAATGCGGAGTGAATTCTAAAGAGGAGCAAGTCTGCTTTTGCCGAATTCGACTGGGAAGATGGATGCTCCGGCACTTGGTCTCGAGTCTTTGAAGCTCCAAGGTCACCATCCTGTATACCATCCTGTATAGTCAATTAGAAGCCAAGGCGGCCGATTCTCGGGTAATCACCAAAATGATCTTCAAACAAATGATGATTAAATCTTCATTGAAATATCCCCAGTAATTGTTTGTTTCTGCCTTTAAATGTGATTGAAACATCGTAGGACTGGCTCTGCTGTATACACTCCCAGCACTTGTATAGCCCAAATAGGACAGAATGGACAATTATGGACAAAAGTAGACCGACAAACGAACAGTTAACGATCATGAACGCGAGAGGTTTGGGTTTAATTCATTTGTTTTCTCGAGATCCCTGATCTTCCCTCAATTGGACTACCAAATGACTTGCGACAAACCTAAGCATCCCCACCACTAGCTCTGTATTCCATTTTGTTTCTGGATTAAGTACATCTATCGATTGGCATATCATGACAAAAAGGGAATTCAGTCCATTTCGTCTAAATAGTCCTGAGAAATGATCCGGAGTTTCACAGCTTTCCGGCGACCAATAGGTAGAATGTCGAGTCTATAGTCTTTGAAGTCGTCGAGTCTGTAGTTTGTAGAATCTGTACTGGAGTATAGAATTGGCTCCGACCTCTTGGATACCAACCAGGAAAACGATTGTTGCCTGAGTGCTGATCAACTCCTATGAAATTAATAAACGGGTAGTAGTTTAGGAAAATCTCCGTTTAAAAAAGAACATGGATTAGTAACCGAATTGGAGTAAGTAAAAGTGATTCGGAGTTAGTTGTCCAAAAATAGAATCCGGGTATATAGGGAAAAGATTCCAAGTAAGCAGTTATAAGATTCGGGGTAAACTGTAAAAAAGATTTCAAGTAGTAAAAAGGATTTCTTAGTGAATAAGATTTGGAGTAAAAAAGATTTGAAGTAGTAACCAAGATTTGGAGTAAAAAAGATTTGAAGTAGTAACATTTGGAGTAAAAGATTCGGAGTAATAATTTTTGAAAAAGGGACCTAGGGAAATGCGCGTTTATATACCACTGATTCTCGATTTGCAGCAACTACCCCGCCCCCTTTTGAAACAAAATTGTTTCAGAATAGACGCAGCCTCATGCACACAAAAGCGAGCGAAAAATATATAAGAACCCCGATCCCCCCGAGTCAAAAAAAAAGTCTTCACTATTTGACTGGGCCCTGGATTCACAATTTTTTAAATGTATAAATAGGTATACGGATGTGAACGTCCCGGACATGCACTTTATATTTTGAGCCAGAAAAAAAGAGATTATCAATAGGGGTCCCAACGGTTGGTCTCCATGATGAATTAAGGTGAAGAGGGGACGATACTCGCCACGGTGTGTTCTTTATCTACTCCGTCGTCTTTACTCCTACTATGCAGGTTTGGGGTATTCAATACAGTTTTACTCATACGATGCTTTTGGTGGATTCGATACAGTTTGGTGGGTTCCATGCCGTGTTTACCACTACTGTACTGGTTTGGTGTTGATTTGATAATTCTTCTCAAATCAGTTCAAATTCCGGTGGTTTACACTTTGGGACGGTGAGGTAGTGCGAACTGAAAAAACCCAACCTTTTTCTTACAATTTCAACAAATAAAGTCGAAAAAAAAAGGGAAGTGCCTCCTCCTTCTCATCTTTCTTCCCTTCTTGACTTTCTCGTCTATAACATTCTTTTCGTTCGTGGTATGAGAATGTGTGGTGTGAAAAAGTGGTGGGTGAGACATATTCGCATTTTGGGTATGGTACTGTTTAACACTCGAAAAATTTAGAATAGCAGTATAGCAGAATAAGTATAGTGCAGTGAAGTAGAGTGGAAAAAGACAGAATATAATGAACAGTGAAATAAATTGTGAATAGTGAGAAGTGTATATAGTGTATGGTGTAGATATTTTGTGCCTCGGATGCAGGACAATACCATACCCAAACATCCCAAACCACACCACCCCATACCGAGGCATACCGGCCATTCTATACACCGTACTCCTTGAATTACTTGCAAAGATCAATCACTCTAATTATTGGATTGGCATTAGGGGGTAGTGTATATGGCGTAGCGTTATGTGGTGCACGTGACGTTGAGTCACGTGATACTTGCCCACATGACTTTGGTACACGTGACACTGAAACTTGTGACTACGGCGCGGCCCACCTCACCTGTTAACAAGGCACATTCCATCACACATACATTAAATACCCACGGAAACTACCCCAATACCCGCCGCTGCACTCAACAGCTCTTGCTGAAACCGAAACCGCTGGAACCACACATCAGTACACCAGCATAATTCACATCCTTACATCCCCACATCCACATCCATACATCCACATCCATACATCCACATCCATACATCCTCATATCCCCACACCCACAAACGCCAAACCCATACACCCCAGAGCCACTCCCCAGCCCCAGGATAAAGCTACAGCACCCCCAAAAACTACACACGCCCTGAACACGCCCTAAAACTCCAAAAAATGAGGACTTGGGTGGCCCGACTTTCGGGCGTCCTAAAAAAGTATATGAAATTCATCGGCCCCGGGCTCATGGTCTCGGTGGCATATATGGACCCCGGAAACTATTCCACGGCAGTAGCCGCCGGGTCTGCTTTCCAATACAAATTGCTTTTTTCCATTCTTTTATCCAATTGTTTGGCCATTGTTCTCCAGATTCTCCTGGCCAAATTGGGGGCGGTCACGGGCCTAGACTTGGCGGCCAACTGCAGAGAAAACCTATCCCCACGGCTTAACATGTTCATATACATTTTGGCGGAAATCGCCATCATCGCCACGGATTTGGCCGAGGTTGTGGGCACCGCCATTGCCTTAAACATTCTCTTCAATATCCCGCTTTTTTTCGGCGTCATTATCACCGTGGTGGATGTTCTTATAGTGTTGATGGCTTATAAACCTGATGGGCCCATATTCTTCATCCGAATCTTCGAGGGCTTTGTATCGTTTATGGTATCGGGCACGGTAATTTGTTTTGCCATTGAGTTGTACCAGGTCTCACGTGACCCGCTCTTTTCCGTGGTGGATGTGTTGAAGGGTTTTTTGCCTAATGAAAAGGTCATAGATACTGATGACCGGAAGGGGGGAAACGGGCTTTTTCTTAGTTTGGCCATTATGGGCGCTACAGTCATGCCCCATTCTTTATACTTGGGCTCGGGCTTGGTGCAGGCCCGTCTTAAGGATTATGATATTAAGAATGGCTATTATACGGAGAAAAAACCAGTTCCAACGGAAACTGAAGGGAATTCGGGGTTCCTGCCACTTAACCAGATTGACCTGGAAAATGTGGAGTCTCTGGAAAACTTGGAGTCTCTGGAAAACGTCCCTTTTTCTGGACTCTCTGGGGATGACTATGCTAGGTCCATTGATCCCCAGGCCTCCACACAGGACTATTACCGGCCTTCTATGCACGCCATCAACGATACCATGACCTATACGATCGTGGAGCTAGTGATTTCACTTTTCACAGTGGCTCTTTTCGTCAATGCCACCATTCTTATTGTCGCTGGTGCTACCATGGGCTCCAATAAGAGAGACAATGACGAGAATGATTCCGATTCCGATTCCGACGACGAGGGTTCTTCCGAAAGCAGTGATTTATTCACAATCTATCATTTGCTTTCAAAACACATCTCTCCCTCTGCAGGAGTGGTGTTTGCATTGGCTCTTCTTTGCCTGGGTCAGTCTGCAGGCGTGGTGTGCACGCTAGCGGGCCAGATGGTGCTGGAGGGTTTTTTAAAGTGGTCTTTCCTGCCGGTGATTCGTCGTTTGGTCACACGTGCCATTGCTATTCTCCCGTGCTTATTGGTGGTTTCCTATTCGGGCAGAGAGGGTCTAGCGTCCACATTGAATGCCCTGCAGGTGGTGCTTTCGGTGCTTTTGCCCGTGGTGACGGCGCCGTTGATCTGGTTCACGTGCTCCAAAAAAATCATGCGTGTGCCCATCCACGTGAGAGAAGAGGATGTGTTGGCGGAAGAAGGAGTCACCAAAACAGGCCAATCTCGGTTTAGTGCCACGGAGCCGGCCATTCGTCTTAAGGATTTGAGGAATGCTCATCCATGTGCAGGCTGGGAAGATGAAGGAGACGAGAGTTTGGAGCAGCAGAACTTGCTTGTGAAAAACTCCACGTTGGTGCCCACCATCGATTCGGAGTCCACTAGTCAGAGTGCGCTCATGAGGAATACTTCCGACTCCCGAGATTCCACTCTCCATGAGAATATGTCCGATAATCAAGAGTTGGGAAGTCCACGAGATTCTCACCAGCAAGTGCAGGGATTCTATGACGAAGAGTCGGTGTTCCGGTTCCAGGGCCATTCCGATATGAGCAACGGGCCCGTGATGACGGTGGTGGCCATTCTCATCTGGGGCTTTGTCACGTGCTTGAACGTATTTCTCATTGGAAGCATGTTATTGGGCTATGACGTGCCGTTATAAGCCTTAAGGAGGTGTCCAGAGACTTCAGTCGATGGTTTTTTTGGCCAACGGGAAATGTCCAAAGGTCATTTGATGTTGAGTTTATACCCCGACCAACTCAGACTTTATCAGGGTTTCTGAGTTACTGAAATCACTGAAACCACAGATCAGAGATTGAGATTCTTAATTTTTCAGGTCATTGACCCGTGATTCTCTTGCATCTAAGTTCTTTGGTTTTAGTCTTTGAGACTCCCAAAACGAGTTTAATAATGAGTTTCTGTTTCTGTTTTGGACCTGCCAAGGATGGGTCTGACTAATTTTGAGGATTGGATGCTTTTTCATGGGGAAGGACTAAACTGGGCGAATGGTCAAGAGCTAAAAATTCAGGACTAGCCATTAGCATATCAAGAAGTTCATAAACAATATATAGAGAATCAAACTAGAATGTATTGTTGTATAGGCATCTGTATGAAGAATCACCAAAAAACTGCATGATGGTCCCGGATTGTAATACCAGCACTTAAAAGAACGACGAAATCGTAAAAAAAAAAGGTGTTTTGAACTGTGGAATGTAGATTTCTGATTTTCACCGATGTTGATTCATCCCTTCAATATATTCCTGCACTGGGTGCTACCCTATCACACCCATAATCTTGCAGCATAATTTTGGTGAGTATAGTTCAGTAAGTGTATCTTAGTATTATTGATTGGGCTTTCACCATCGAAATCATGTCATTGTGTAATATCTTGGATTTTTCTTCCCTAAGAAAGGGAAAAAAGAATTAGTATCGAAAAAAGAATTAGTATCGAAAAAGGAAAAGGAGTATGGAAAAATAATTGGGAGTAAAAATCGAGAGGGGGGGGGGGGGGGGGGGGGGGGGGGGGGGGGGGGGTGGCGAGGGTTTTATATATTCGCGGCGGCATATGCATGCGGTGCGGCTTAAAAGAGGGGGTTTCCCGATTTGCAGCCATACGAAAAAATATAAATAAGCCCCCTTCGCACCTCGCTAGAATAGCAACCTTTTTTTGGTCCCCCACTTTTCTTTCGTGCTTGTGGATTTAATTTGCTCACGGACCTCATTACTGGATTAGAGCTCCTCTTGCTTGGCAGCAATAAAAAGTGCTAAGAAAGGAATGACTGAATTATGATTGGATTTGATTGAATTACTAATTGAATATAATTGAATATGATTGGATTTGATTGAATTACTCATCGCCTACTCATTGAATTACTTATTGGTCACTAATTGAATCATGACTGACTTACAGACCAAATTATGATTGAGTTTGATTGAATATGATTGAATGATTAATTGGGTACGAATTGAATGACATACTGAATTACAGACTGAATTATTATTCAATTATTAATTGGCTACTAATTGAATTACAGAAGGAATTAAGGAATGAATTTCAGACTGAATTATGATTGGATTATGATTCGAATTGAATTGTGACTGAAATATGATTGAAATATGATTGAATTGTGATTGAAATGGGATTGAGACATGTCTGAATTAGTGACTGAATTTGACTGAATTATGATTGAATAGGATTGAATTACTAATTGATTACTTATTGAATTACTAATTGGCTACTAATTGGCTACTAATTGAATTATGGCTGAATGATGATTTAACTAGTGACTGAATATGATTGCATCGATTATGATTGAATATGATTGAGTTTGATTGAATTGTCATTGAAAGATGACTGAATTATAATTGAGTTATGCTTGAATTATTGAATTATTATTGAATATGATTTGTGATGATTCGACTGAATATGATCGAAGTAAGACTGAATCTGACTAGATAATGATTCAGATGGAAAAAATTACTATTTGGCTACAGACTGAATTATTACTGAATTACATTGGAATTATTATTTGGCTACTAATTGGATTGCAGATCAAATTATGATTGAATATGATTGAAATATGATTGATTATAATTGAGACATGATTGGTTTTGATTGAATTATGATTGAATCAGTGACTGAATATCATTGAATTCAATTTGCATTACTAAATTACTACTGTTTGAATTAGTATTTGGGTCCTTATTAAATTACAGACTAGAATATGATTGAATCAGAGTGACTTATGATTACAACATGATTGATTATGATTGAATATTATTGAAAGATGATTGAATATTATTGAAAGATGATTGAATTAGTGACTGAAGATGATAAAATCATGACCGAATTCTGATTAATTTATTGTTGAATTATGATTTAGGATGATTTTAGGATGATTGATTGTGCTTGAGCTATGACTGACTCAGTGACTGAATATAAATAAAAGATGGCTGAATTAGTGACTGAATATGATTCAAATATGATTGAATTGATGACTGAATATGATTGGATTATTATCTGGCTACTGATTGGATTACAGACTGAATTACTGAATAAATTATGACTGGATCATGATTTGAAGATGACTGAATTGTGATTGAAATATGATTTAATTGGGATTCTAAACATGACTGAATTGTGATTGACCTTGACTGATTTATGATTGCAAATGATTCAACTTCTAATTGACTACTAATGAAGTTTTGATTGAATTATTATTTGATTTGATTGAATATGACTTTATTAATGACCGAAAAGTGATTAAAAAATGATTAAAAGATGATTGACTATTATTGGAAGATAATTGAAATAGTGACTGAACTGCTCAATTCTAGATTCGAACCTGATTTCCCTCTACCATTTCCTACGAAATCCAGAAAAATTGCTATACTTTACCTGGGCTAATTATTACATCTTGATCATCATCATAATTTTGCACCACTAACTCAGATACTTTTTCTGTACTAATTGCTCTATGAATGAGTGCTATACTGTCGTATCCTATACTATGTGCAGTCCTTTTCGATACTGACCTATCCTCAATCTGGTAATAATTGTGGAATAAGTTCCATACTAGCTCAAATGGGCTGAATCTATACTGACTCATATTTTACCTGTACTAATATTATGTACTAGTTTATCTACTGATTACTATGGGTTAGCTCCTGTTTTTCCTGTACTAAAAAAAAATTACTATACTATTCCAATACTGTCCCATACTGGTCCGAATAATTTTGTCTTAAATATGGATTTCCTGTACTCTTTTTGCACTAAATCCTGTAATAATTCTGGTACTATCCCATACTACTTTTGCCTATGTGCTGGACCCACCAGTTTTTCCTGCTTATTTGATCTAATCTTTGTTTTAATGCCTGAATTTATAATAAATTCCTTTGATCACTTTGCCTGTTGCTTAGCACTAATATAAATGTTATTGGGGGCAATAGTCCTGCATACAGCACCAATATGACTGAATCGTCATTCAAAAAGTACTGAAAGGGTTCTGAAAAAGTAATGAGCATAGCAATGCTTTCTATGGATGACGCTGAAGACTCCATAGTATTCCTCCATTGCTGTCCTGTCACCCAAGGCATTTTTGTTTTTGAGTCATGTAACACTGTCACGTGACTTCTACTCCTGGTCTTTCAATTATGCTTCTGGTAATACCGATCATTATTCCACAAACATCTGATGTTAATTCCTGGTCGGCTTCGGCCAGCTTTGTATATTTCTTCTCGTGCTGTCACTGTATGCAGGACGATATCTTCTCTATACTTTCTATACTTTCCTTTCCTTTTCTTACAGAATCACTGTACTATACGTCCCATAGTAACTGGTATACTTTCCCCGTATGTATACCATATTTTCCTGTACGTTTTAAATTAATCCCAGTGCTTTTCCTGTATGAATAGTATATAATTGTACTATTTCGTGTATCTCTATACTGTTCCTGCACGTATCTTCTACATCCTGTATGAATGCCGTTCCTATCCTAAGTCCAGTACTTTTTCCTAGATCTTGGAATATTACGGATCTCTATACTAATTCATATGTACTGCATACTATACTAATTCCTATACCAACTAAATACTTTTCCTGTACTAATACCTGCTAGATGATTTACTGATTATGTCATAGCTCCTGTATACTATACAACTTTAGGAAGATAGTAATTACCTTACGATTCCGGCAATTCACCTACACTGACAACTATACCATTTCTTTGCTGTTCCTGTATAGGAACTACACTACTGCAGTACCATTGCTATACTCTTAATATACTGTTCCTGCACTAACCTTATACGTATTTTGGACTCTCCTGGACTTTTCCCTTTAAATCTATTGATACCTATATTTTCCTATACGATACTATACTATTCTAGGTTCTTCCCTATACAGTCCTGTACTGTTCTGTGTGAATAGTATACTGTTCCTGTATATATATCTAATAATTCTAGATTAATTCTATACTTAGCTAAGCTTTTCCCATACTAGGTCTCTACCCTTCCTGCATAAATACTCTACGACGGTGGTACTTTTCCCATATTATTTCTGAACTGTCCATTTTTCTTCCCCTGGCCTGGACTAAACCTTGGGATGTTCCTGTACTATTCCTGTATTAGTTCCTATCTGAATTGCTGTACTTTTCCTGAACTAACACGGTCGTGTTCCTACCAATAATTACGTGTAATCATTTCCTATAGTAACTAGTACGTACTGATTACCTTACTGTCACTGTACTAACCTTTCTATTCCTGTATGAGGTAATATCCTAGTTCTGAACTTTAACTATGTACTAACGTCAGTAGAAACTACTATACCAATTACTATACCAAAAGTAAAGACTCCTGTATGAAGGCCGTACAAATTCCGGACCATAGTAATTACTCTATCTGTACTATTCCTATACTGTCCTATACCGTCCTATACTGTCCTATAAGATTTCTATACGAAATCTGGTAATAACCTCTATACGTTCTCCGTAATAGCTCTCTTAGTCCTCTGAACCTTTCCTGATTTATCCTATGTCAATCCTATTTTTTTCCTGACTGTTTCCTATAAAAAAACTTGTAATTTTATCTATACAGTCCCATGCAGTCCTATACTTTTCCTTTATGAATACTATACTGTTCCTGTTTTTCCTATACTATATCCAGTACTTTCCTGACTAATTCGTTAGTAATTCTGGATTTTCTGCACTTTTCTAAACTAGATCTTGTAATAGGTTCTATGATATTCTCTATACTAATTCATATACTTTTCCTGTACTGTTCCTGTACTATCCTGTACAGTGCCTATACCAATTTCTATACGAAGTCCATCATAAGTCCAGGATCATTCCTCTACTTTTCCTATACTGTTATACATAATTCTGTTCTTTTCCAGATTGTTCCTAAACTGTTTCTGTATCAATTTTCAAGGACTCTATATGAATTCTACACTCTAGACTTTGCCCATACTATGTCTGTACTGTCCATTTTCTCCCCCTGTGCAGGTCTACAGCCTCAGTGCGTGAGCGCGCCAGTCCCACGCTCCCCTGATTACGGAAGGCCTATAACAAGAGTGTATAACACCACAATTTAACGATCGAGTCACCGCCCGAAAAAAGAATGATTTTTTCCAAATCAAGATAATTTATTTTTCATTTAAAAAATTCGAATTTATTTCTAATTTATTTCTAATTTATTTCTAATTTATTTCGAATTTATTTCTAATTTATTTCTAATTTATTTCAGTTCTTCCAAAGTGCTCATCAAACAGCTTACCGTAGAATTCTACTAGAGGTTTAAACAGTGGTGAAAATAGTTCGTAGTCAAGTGCGTAGAAAAGTGCGTAGAAAAGTGCGTAGAATAGCGAATGTAGAATAGTGAGTGTAGGGTGAGTGTAGGGTGAGTGTGGAGGGTGAGTGTGGAGGGTGAGTGTGGAGGGTGCCATGGAAAAGACTGGCTGCGCGCTTCTTTAAATGGACTCTGGATGGACTCTGGATGGACACTGGATGGACTCTGGATGGACACTGGGTGGATTCTGGAATAGAGTCTGTGTTGCGAATGAAGCGTAGACAGCCTGTGATGGCGTGGCATTGGAAAGACAAAGACAAAGACAAAGACAAAGACAAAGACAAAGACAAAGACCATAGACTATACAGACTATAGACTATAGACTATAGACTGTGGCAGTCCATTTTAGACGGGATCTTTCGAAATCTCCTCACACCTCCGATCAACTACTCCATCGTCACCAGAGCAATCCACAGGCAGTATAGTAAGGTGGTAGAATAGAGTAGTGGAGTAGTAAAGTAGAGAACAGTAGGTCAGTAGTAGAGTATAGTAGAGTATAGTGTATTATAGAGTATAGTATTAGAGTGGAGTAGTAGAGTGGTGTATTGTACTTGTAAAATTACTATACCTATACTGGTCTCTAGTGTCCTCTATTTGGCTGCAAATTTCTTGAAACTTGGTTCGTTGGAATGCTGCAATTCCGGACATCACAACGGTACACTTTTTGTAAATATATTAAGCTGTTGTCGTATGGTAACGGGGTATTCCCCCTCTACTTTTCCTATAAGTACGTTTACTCAATCTGTCTAGTCATACCACTATTTTGTCTTTCTGTCTTTCTGTCTTTCTGTCTATCTATACTATTCCACTATTCCATACCGGCCGTATCCTGTCCTCTACTGTCCTATACTAAATCTTGTATTACTTTCTGTCCTATTCCGCTAATTTCCCTTACTTTTCCCCTACCATTTCTAGTTTTAGTCCTGTACTTTTCCTGACCAATTGTAGATTGATTCCAGACTTTTCCTAACTAATTTTAGATTGATTCTAGACTCTTCCATACATGAAATAATTTTATGCCAATTCCTATACTGACTCATACCTTTCCTGTACTAATACCTACTAGTTTATCTACTGATTACTATATAACACTCCGGTACTTTTCCTGTACGAACTCCAGACCATAGTCATTACTCTTTTGGTTTTTGCCTAGACTACACCCTAAGATTTTCTTCCTATACTGTCCTGTATAAACTATTATACCAATTACTATACGGTCCTGTACAATTCCATACTTAATCCTGTATTTTTCCTCTATGAGTGCCCTCGTTTCCTTGGCAACTTGTCGCTTACCCCGGAGCTTTTAACTCAAAAAGTTTCTCTTGAAAGCATGTCTTAGTGAAGACTTTCACGTGCTCTCCGAGCCTAGGTGCTTGAAGTACTTGGGCCCGTCCTTCTCCTGTCCCCAATACTATGCAGTACGTTTCCTCTACCGTCCTGTACTAAACACTATATCTATACTCTTCGTATACTGTCCCTTCACTTATTCTAGATTAATTCTGCACTTTCCCTTACGTTCCCTGGACTAGATCATGTAAAATTTCTCTACGAGTCTCTATACGAATTCATATATACTGGTGAATATACTGCATATTTTCATCTTTCCTATACCAATTTCTACACTGACAAATTACTACTAATACTATGTACCAGTTTAGTTACTAGTTACAATGGAATAACCCCGGGATTTTTCCTGTACGAATTCCGGACCTTAGTAATTACTCTCTGAACTCTTCCTATATTGTCCTATATTGTGCTGTCCTGTCCTGTACTGTCTATACTGTCCTGTACTAATCACTATGTAATAATTTCTCTCTGAATTACTAAACTAAATCTCTATTTCTCTAATCTCTAAATCTGTAAATCTTCAAATGTTCCAAAAAATAAAGAAGTACCTGGCCAGAAGTCACTGTTGGTTCTTGTAATAGTGGGAATTTTAAATTGTGCGCGTTTCACGAAATGTATGAACCGGCGAGATCTTGTTGAGCTCACACTGTGTGCAGTCCCCATACGTTTTATTTGGCCGAACCGAATCTGAAATAACAATTTATCAAAGCTTTTATATTTGTAATTGGATTTTTTCACGTGGTATTCAGAGACTCGAAAATTATTTATTCGTTGGTGGTGAATGTGGCTCCTACGAAAGTTGACCATTATGTGCAGGACAATCAAAAGACGGGTTATATGCAGGACGTCACAAAAATGAACTACAAACGATTCTTTCCAAACCTTTCAAGTAATGTAATTATACAAAAGAGTGTCTGCTATATGATTAAGGTTTATTTATAAATCCTCTAATTACTCCTGACCATAGTATTTCCTGTACTTTTCTTGAACCCTGTACTATTCCTGTATGAATACTAGACTTTCCTGTATGAATTCATATATTCCTGTGTAAACACTATACTGTCCTGTATAAATTAAACAGTCCTGTATGAATTACTAGACTGTCCTACTGTCCTCTACTAATCCATACTATTTCTGACCTGACCTGTATACAGTAGGGTCGATTTCGCAGTGGTTGAATAGCTTTCTATTTTTCGCGGTGGAAAGCCTATTTTTTCGCGGACAAGACCAGTCCGCCGGGGGTAGATGTCCGGCGTTCCGCGCACGCATTCACAGCTAGACCCGTACACCAGACATGGCCCGCATCGGCACCAAACCAAACCTTCAAGCCTCGCACACTCCTCCTCCACACTCTACAAGTTTCTTGAATACTCCTAGTTTTGGCAGACTTTACCATGCTCTCTAACATAATTCGCATGCGCGGCGCCCGGCACATGTCGGCATCGAGCCGGCTTAGGGCCGCCCAGGTGTTCAAGATGCCGGCCATGTCGCCCACCATGACCGAAGGAGGCATTGTGGCGTGGAAGTACAAGTCCGGCGACGAGTTTGCTGCTGGAGACGTTTTGCTTGAGGTCGAAACCGATAAGGCCACCATTGATGTGGAGGCCCAGGACGATGGTATTATGTGGGACATTTTGGAAAAGGATGGACAAACGGGCATTCCGGTGGGGAAGCCTATAGCGTTTTTGGCCGAGCCGGGGGATGATTTAAAGACTTTGGAAAGGCCTTCCTTGGAATCCGAGGACTCCTTGGCCTCCGAGGAGGCCGAGAAGGAGAAGAAGGAGAAGAAGGAGAAGAAGGAGAAGAAGGAGGAGAAGAAGGAGCCTAAGGAGAACAAGGTCCAGAAGCACGAGAAGCAGGAGAAGAAGGAGAATGGTTCTGGAAAGGAGGGATCCGTGGATAGCAAGGGATTTACCAAGGCTGACCCCGCCCAAAGATTGACTCCCGCCGTGGAGGTGTTATTGCACAGAAACCACATTTCCGCCGAAGACGCGCTTGAAAAGATCCCTGCCTCGGGCCCCAAAGGACGGCTCTTGCTCGGAGACGTTTTGGCATACGTCGGCGAGATCCAGGCTTCGGCAGTTTCCAAAATCGCTCTGTACGTCAAGAGCAAGGAACACTTGGACCTTTCCAACATCAAGGTGGCCACGGTGGCCAAGAAAGACGCGGCCAAAAAGCCCGCCGAGAAACCAAAACCCACCAACGTGTTGTCCATTGAATTCTCGTCGGAATTGGGCTCGGATATCTCCAAGGCCAAGTTCCAATATGCGTTTGAACGCGCCTTGGACTCGGCAAAGAGACAAACCTACGGCGTGCGGTTCCCCAACTACGCCCGGCTGCCTGTGGCTCTGGGTTTCTATGAAGATGACATTTTCGACGACTTGATGGTTGCTCCGGTATCCAAGGAACGGTTTGTTGTGTCGGACATTGCATACCGGTTTTTGGGCGAATCCTCCCGTGGCCCTGTTGCTGGCGATGCGTTCGATGAGCTCTTGGGCTTGGCTCCAAAGCCCGTGGTGGTGGCTGACGCTTCTGCCTCGGTGACTGCCGTCGTAAGCTTCAAGGTGACCTTTGACGAGAAGTTGACGGACTCCAAGAAGTTTGTGGATTACTTCCAAGATGCGTTGCTCTCGCAGATTCCAGCCAAGCAATTGATCATCCACCAATGATCAACCCAAAGATCAAAGATCATAGATCAAGCATCACCAAGATCAAACCCCAAAGATCAACTCAAAGATCAGCCCAAAGATCAACTCAAAGATCAGCCCAAAGATCAACTCAAAGATGAACCCAAAGATCAAATATCACCAATGAATGTGACTGTACATTGGAACGATGATGGATCATCATTACTCATCAGCGATACGAGAATGATACGAGAATGATGAGTTTCGTGTTCTCTTGTCCCATCATGATCAGTGCCAATTTTTATCGGTTGAAAGATTCCTTCGTCCAGCAGCGTCTTATAGAGCTGACAGTATCAATGAATGGATTCAATGGGACATCTTCAACGGAGGGAAAAGTAAACCCCAAATACTTGCTGACGAAGATCATTAGCCAGTATCTGGACTGAATGAAGTGGTGCTATACATCCAAAAAACCAACATTGGATACTTTGGAAGTATACATTACCCCAGCATCGTGACCCAAGAGTGGGTGATTGGTCCATCCATAGAATCCATTCTCCTTATAATTTGGGATTACAATAAAGTTCATACACTGTCCATCAAACCACTCTATACTTCTCTTCCAACTTAACTTGGCCCTGGTCGTGTCTCCTGTGCAGAAAACCAGTAAGTCTACTCCTTCCAATGTAAACTGTACTTAGTACGAATATTTATGTTTGGTCATGTCCAAACCTCCAGTATCTCTGACTCACCATCACTCTAGTCTACTGTCCAATCACCATTGTCCATTGTCCAGTGTCCAGTGTCCAGTGTCCAGTGTCCAGTGTCCAGTGTCCAGTCTTGTCCTGTCCAGTCCTGTCCTGTCCAGTCCTGCCTGGTGCACTCTCTGGGTAACTCCAAAACAGCGCTAGAGGAGGCATCGTTAACGGATCAATTAGTGGCATGTCATCAGCTGCTTTTACCCGCAAACATCGTGCCAATTCGATCATGAGTGTTGAACGTTCACTGCAATGGCTAAAACCATTCTTAAGCTTTCAAACCTAAAGACAGGTAAGAATGTTTCTTGATAGTCAATAGCCTCTTTCTGGAAGTTACCCAACACCACAAGTCTTGCCAAACCACAAGTCTTGCCAAACCACACGTCTTGCTTTATATGCTTGATTCTCCTTTAGTGAATACCCATTTGGAACCGATTGGTTTCTTGTTTTGGTTTCTTCTTTTGGTAATTCAACTAACTCGAAGGTTTCGTTCTTGTCATGAGTTCCCATCTCTTTGGAACCAAGCTTTGCAGCGCATCTCTTTGAAACCAAGCTTTTGCTCTTTGGAACCAAGCTTTTGCAGCGCATGGCTTGTTTATAACTCCAGGGGATTTCCTCAAAATCATCCAACTGAGCTTCTAGAGTCTGATTATAATCAATCGTTAACGGATGTGTACTTACTGTCCTGTCCTGTCTGTCCTGTCCTGTCTGTCTAGTCGAGGGGTGAATTCGCAGCCACTGGGCCGCATGTTGAAATAAAATGCACCAAAAGCGCGAACCTCGTTTCATCCCCTGTTGGTCGCACTGTATCCTAGAGTTAGAAATTTGGAATGTGGAATGTGGACGTGGTCCTTTCATTCGTTTTGGTTCTTTTTTTTTTTGGATTTTTCAACCGAGCGGTGGTTCGTGGGTGATCCCTCTATTAGCACCATGACTTGAATCAAAAAGCTGTTGATCATGCCTTCATTTTCTTAATATTTGAATGTTCTGAATGTAGAACCAAATAAATGTAGTTGTACACCGTTCTCCATAAGTTTGAATAATTGAGTATTCTTTAGTGTTAGTCCTCTTGAACTTAAGGACTCTGGATAATTCCATGATTAAGCTTGTGTCCAGACTATTCAATCGGTAGTAACCACTCATTCAAGTATACTTCACCCTCCTATACTGTCAAAGTCAGTACCATGGTTCGAGTATATGACATTGAGTTTGCCATGTTATCAGCATTTTCTCAAGGCAAAGGGAGAAGGAAAGGCAAAGGAAAAGGAAGAAGGAAAGGAAGAAGGAAAAAGGAATATTGGAAATTCTAGAGATATTAGAAATACGGTGGGAAATCGCGGTCTTTTATATTCTTTTGGAATTGCAGCCAATGCACGCGCATGTCGCCACCCGATATGCACCTTGGGTAACCCCCGCACCGAATTGCAACCACCCCAAAATATAAAAGCAGGTTTCCCTCCTTGTTTTCCCCTCCTTTTCTACCACTCTCTTTATCATTATTTCCATCAAGTACCACCATTTCATTAGTGGGCAATAAGCTCTACTTTCATTAGCGGGCAATAGAGCTCTACTCATATTTCACTAGTGTACCGTCAGTGTGTCTTCAGTGATTATGGGTTTACAAGGATTGACTTTTGTGGGCGATTTAGCATTCTTTAGTGGTAGTCCTCTTGACCTAAGAAATCTATTGCCGGTTTAACGCCACAACACATATTTAACATATTTAACATATTCAACATAATTAAATCTCTCATAAAGAAACAAGGTTATGTATTAAATAAAGGAATATAAGACTTATTGAACTTTGTGGTGACGTCAAATGGGTTGAGGTTGGGATTGAGAATGTGGACGCACTCCTGACCCACCTAAGGATCTTGAATCTCAATCTCAATTTCTGGGTGGTGCGGGATTGTTTTTTTTTTTTTTGTCGCGAAAAGCATCGTTGATCTCGACCGGTATCTGTTCGGGTGAGGCTGCGAATTGACCCAGTGAAGTTTTCTCCACCAAAAAAAAGAAAAAACAAAAAAAACAAAGAAAAGAAAAGAAAAGAAAAGAAAAGAAAAGAAAAGAAAAGAAAAGAAAAGAAAAGAAAAGAAAAGAAAAGAAAAGAAAAAGAAAAGAAAAGAAAAGAAAAGAAAAAAATGTGGATTGAATTATCAATAGCTTTAGTGAAATCGTTAAAAAAAAATATATATATATATATAAGAAGGGAGTTCCCCCTTAGATCCACCATGGCTAGCTCACTATCCCGAAGCATGGTTTGAGCCACAATTCTCAATTAACATAGAACACAATTTCCACACATACACTTAAGGAGTTTGGCCTGTTTAGGAGTTTGGCCTGTTTAGGAGTTTGGCCTGTTTAGGAGTTTGGCCTGTTTAGGAGTTTGGCCTGTTTAGGAGTTTGGCCTGTTTAGGAGTTTGGCCTGTTTAGGAGTTTGGCCTGTTTAGGAGTTTGGCCTGTTTAGGAGTTTGGCCTGTTTAGGAGTTTGGCCTGTTTAGGAGTTTGGCCTGTTTAGGAGTTTGGCCTGTTTAGGAGTTTGGCCTGTTTAGGAGTTTGGCCTGTTTAGGAGTTTGGCCTGTTTAGGAGTTTGGCCTGTTTAGGAGTTTGGCCTGTTTAGGAGTTTGGCCTGTTTAGGAGTTTGGCCTGTTTAGGAGTTTGGCCTGTTTAGGAGTTTGGCCTGTTTAGGAGTTTGGCCTGTTTAGGAGTTTGGCCTGTTTAGGAGTTTGGCCTGTTTAGGAGTTTGGCCTGTTTAGGAGTTTGGCCTGTTTAGGAGTTTGGCCTGTTTAGGAGTTTGGCCTGTTTAGGAGTTTGGCCTGTTTAGGAGTTTGGCCTGTTTAGGAGTTTGGCCTGTTTAGGAGTTTGGCCTGTTTAGGAGTTTGGCCTGTTTAGGAGTTTGGCCTGTTTAGGAGTTTGGCCTGTTTAGGAGTTTGGCCTGTTTAGGAGTTTGGCCTGTTTAGGAGTTTGGCCTGTTTAGGAGTTTGGCCTGTTTAGGAGTTTGGCCTGTTTAGGAGTTTGGCCTGTTTAGGAGTTTGGCCTGTTTAGGAGTTTGGCCTGTTTAGGAGTTTGGCCTGTTTAGGAGTTTGGCCTGTTTAGGAATTTGGCCTGTTTAGGAATTTGGCCTGTTTAGGAGTTTGGCCTGTTTAGCAGTTTGGCCTGTTTTTTTTTTTTTAATTTGAAATGTAACACAACCGGTTTCATAGATTAGAATTTCATTTCAAAATTCGACTTTTTTACGAGCCTTTCCTTTGTAATTTTTTATTATACAAAGTTATTAGTTACAATTCTTCAATTTTAAGAACCTTTACAGTGGAATTCTACAATTTTACGTGACTTTGCATTGAAATACTACATTTTTACGAGACTGGGCGTCACAATTCTATAATTTTACGAGCTTATGCGTCAAATTTCTACAATTTTACGAGTCCATGCGTCTTAAATCCACAAGTTTACGAGATCATAAATTCTCAAGTTACCTCTTTGGGAATCCTCTAATGAACCTGCTTCACTAAACTCTATTTCTCCCCAAACTGTATCTTTTAAAAACACAGATTTACAATTCTTGACCTGACCAGTGTACGCTAGCTCAAATTTCTGTGATTTATTAAATTAACAGCTCCACAGATCTTCATAAATTGCCCATGCACTCCTGTTTTAAGACTGGTTTGAGACTGATCGAGACTGAACAAGACTCAACGAGACTGACTTCATGATTCTATTCCCCACGGCTTCCCAAGTAGGCAATATATCTAGACAATGAAAAAAATGTCTAATGAATACAGCAAAACTGAATAACTCAAGTGGCTCATCGGGCTGTACAATTCTTTGTATTTTTCCAATGTAGAATTTTACGAGTTTCCAGTTTCATATTCGAATATTCTCAAATCCACAAATTTACAATTCTACCGATTTTCCCATCGTCGAGAATCCGAATATTCAGTCATAAAAACTTTCTTAAGTTTACAATTTTACGAGACCGCAAACGTACAAACATTTAAGTCCACTGATAAACCCTTTCTACAATTTACTTATTTTGAAGCTACAATTTTCAAAAAAAAAAAAATTAAAAAAAAAAATTCCATTGAAATTATTTAATTTTACGAGACTCTTCCTTAACGTTTCATACATTTCCGAGTCTATACATAAAATTTCTATAGTTTACGAGATTATACATTGAAAGTCTATAATTTGACGAAACGGTACATTAGAATTCTACAATTCTACGAGAGTTTGCGTTATACCTATACAATTTTACGAGACTGTGCATTGACATTGTATAATTTTACGAGTCTTTACATCAAAATTCTATGATTTTACGAGACTTTGCATTATTTCTACAGTTTTACGAGAGTATGTATTAGAATTAACGTCTTATTTTTTACAATTCTACAATTGAAGTAGAATTCGCAACACAATCCTACAGTTTGACCCCACACTGCATTGTAATTCCACATTTGTACGAGAAGTTGCATTGAAATTCCGCAATTTTACGACACTTTACATTGAAATCACAATTTTTTCAATTCCACAATGTCCTTTTAAAAAAAACAAAACTTTCACGAGACAATCAAAAGAAAAAAAAATATTTCTATAATTTTACGAGACTCTGCATTAAAATTCTACAATTTTACGAGACTCTGCATTAAAATTCTACAATTTTACGAGACTCTGCATCAAAATTCTATAATTTTACGAGACTCTGCATTAAAATTCTACAATTTTACGAGACTCTGCATTAAAATTCTACAATTTTACGAGACTCTGCATCAAAATTCTATAATTTTACGAGACTCTGCATTAAAATTCTACAATTTTACGAGACTCTGCATTAAAATTCTACAATTTTACGAGACTCTGCATCAAAATTCTATAATTTTACGAGACTCTGCATTAAAATTCTACAATTTTACGAGACTCTGCATTAAAATTCTACAATTTTACGAGACTCTGCATCAAAATTCTATATTTTTACGAGACTCTGCATTAAAATTCTACAATTTTACGAGACTCTGCATTAAAATTCTACAATTTTACGAGACTCTGCATCAAAATGCTTCAATTGTACGAGATTTTGATTTAAAATTGTATAAATTTACGATTCTTGCATTGAAAAACTATAATTTTAACGTGAGTGGACATGAAAATTTTATAATTATATGAGCTAAGAATCATAATTCTACAATTTTTACCGGACGATACAGTAATTTGCAATAATTTTACGAGACTTTGCATTACATATCTATCATTTTACGAGACTATACATGACAATTCAACAAATTTACGAGACTTTGCATTGGAATTCTATAATTTTACGAGACTTTGCGTTGGTATTCTATACTTTTACGACTTTTTACGTCAGAATTCAACAATTTTACGAGTTCATGCATGAGAATTCAACAAATATACGAGAGTTTGCATTAAAGTTATACAATTTTACGAGACTTTGCATTGAAATTGTATGGTTTTACGTGTCTTTACATCACAAATCCACTATTTTACGAGACGGTACATTGAAAGACGACAATTTTACGAGACTCTGCGTTCTAAATCGGTAAAATTACGAGTCTTTGCATTGAAATTCTTTAAAACTACGAGACTATACATTCAATCTCTCAACTTTTACAAGACCAGGTCGAGTGTCGTGGTCGTACTCATGAGAGACTTGTCCAAGGCCTGTGTGGATTGAAAGAGGCAAAAGACCTGGAGGCACAGACCTAGAGAATTAATAGTCTTGTTTTTCCTTGATTATCTCAACGTAGACCGTGATGGAGCCTGAAAAGAGACATTTATGGGTATCAAATCAGCTCAGTTAAAGAAGAGGAAATAGTCATTTCCTAGTATTAGTTTACGGACAGACCAAAATACAAATAACTGACGTGGCAACAAAGTGCCACGCTGACGAGAGTGTTAGAAACCAATATCGTAATAGTTTCAGCTTATGGACTAACCAAGGGTTAAAGTGAACCTGTTAAGTTCTAACACTATCTTAAGCAGTGTGCAGTCCATCGTACCTTTTTACCCGAACATCCCGATATACTACTCATGATATCACCGTGTAGGATCATTTCGCACTATGTTCTTACATACCGTATATGCAGTCCACAGTCCATCACACTTGGTTCCACTTCATCCCCCCATTTCTTCTTAAATACGTATCAGCTACATAAGGGAAATGACCTGCATTTAAGAGGTTGCGGAGTCCATCTCCATCTATTTTTCCAGTTCTGTCTTTCTCTTTCTCTTTCTCCATCTCTATCTCTATCTCTATCTTGTAGACTAGTGTTGATGGGAATGGCGCGCCTAAATTAGGTAGGTTAAAAAATAGGTATTTCTGCTTGGACCATGACCAAATACCGTTTATATACTTGTTTTTATTCTGATTCTCCAGAAGACGATTTCAACGTGCATTAGTCGATTCAGGAGATTCTTCAAGCTTAGGGTGTTTTTTTGGTAGTGGATGGCTGCGAAATGAGTGCCTCGGAAAGAGCCCTCGGAAAGAGCCCTCGGAAAGAGCCCTCGGAAAGAGCCCTCGGATTAGGACCCTTGGTAAGAGCCCTCGGATTAGGACCCTTGGTAAGAGTGCCCATGCTAAAACCACCCACACGTTTATTTTCAAATCTCCTAAGAAACAACGCCTGGTTCCGGAACTCCAGCATTCCATTGAACCAGCTTCAACCAAATTCGGAGCCAAAAAGAGGGGTATTGCGTTGGCCCTATTTTGGCTGACCTTGTCTGGTGTACGGGTGTGCGCTGCCCTCGGAATAACCCTTCCAATCCGTTCTTTTCTCTAGATCCCTCCAGCTCTTATATGCAGTGCAGAACAAAGTCTTTCACCGCCATTTCTACCACCGACTTCTAGATTTATCTCTATAAACCCTCAATCTACAATTTCGACCAACTGCTTGATCCGTCTCTATTTAAAAAACACTGTTGTCTGGCCATGTGTTATATGCAGTACGGAAGATATTCCGATGTATGCCTCCGAGTGGTATACAGTCCCAGCCCAATACCTCAAATAACTCTTCATACGTCTTAGTGGCTACTTTGTCCTCCACCATCTCGATATTGTCGTATATGCAGTCCAATATTCAATATACAGTCCAAGGTCCAATACATCCTCTAAAGACAAACTATCCTTTTATCCCGTTCTCTATGAGCCTACACCACAATCATTTTTGTCTCCATCGCTTTCTCGGATTTAAAAGGTCTCCGTCTTTTGTATGAGGTCCAGAACCTCCGCCTCTTATATGCACTCCCAAATATTTCCATCTCCTTTATACATGCCCTAGTCTCCAAACCGCCTAGTAATTTTCTGAAATCATTTCAAGCTCTCGTGAAAACCCAGTTTATGTTCTTTTTGGCTTTGAGCCAACGAATGTCCGTGTACTTCCGTGTGTGTCTCTCCATGTACTGTATGCAGTCCAAAACCCAAAACCACCGTCTCTTTCCCCCAAAACTCCCCCTTCCCCCCGTCCTTTCCGTTTTTGACTTCAAATTTCCTGGACCACCTTCTTTCCCGAATTGTCCAAGTTTGTCCCTTTTGTCCCTTTTGTCCAATCTGTCCAATGCTTGTCCCGTTTGTCCAATTTTATTTCCCGTTTCGGCCATTTTCCTCATCGCCATTGTGAGTGAGAGTCCCAAGGTTGCAGCCAGTCGCACGTGACATTGGAGCAGAATTTGGCGGAGCGTTTGCGCGTTAGTTTTTTTCTTTTTTCTTTTCTCGCTTTGCCAGGCTTTTTTTTTGTTTTTTTTTTGTTTTTTTTTGTTTTTTTGTTTTTTTGTTTTTTTGTTTTTTTTGTTTTTCGAGTCGCTTTTGTTTTTTTCCATTTTGGTTTTTCCTCTGCATACTTTTCCGGCCCGTTGAACGTTCCTGTTGTTTTGGCTTTTGACTTTAGCCTTGAGTTTCCGGCTTGTCCAAAAATAACCTTAACCTCCGGTTTTTGTCTTGCCGATTTCCCTTTTCGGTTCCCTTCGTTTGTTGCTTTGATCACACGGCTGAACGTGAGTCTTCTCAAGCAAATCCGATCCAGATCTAGTAATCTCTTGAAACGCTAGAAACAGTGAAACAGTGAGTAGTGGCGCAGTTGATCATCTGAAACACGCCTGAAACACGCCTGAAACAGTGAATCACCTGGAACAACTGAATCACCTGGAACAACTGAATCAGTCAAACTCCCGATTAGCAATCATCAGCAGTGATCAATAGAGTATCTGAACCATCTGAAACAGTGAAACATACCTGAAACATACTTGAAACACACCTGAAACATAGTGAAATATACTTGAAACACATCTGAATCACCTGATCCCCAGAACCACCTGATCCCCAGAACCACCAGAACCACCAGATCACCTGAAGCAGAGTCACGTGAATTCTAGTACTGAATCATATAGTGATCTGAAACACCTGAACACCTGAACACTTGAAACACGTGAATAAAAAGTGAACCATTCGGTGAATTGAACAGAACACGGTCTAGATAATCCCGAACGCCACTTGTTATTCCACTGAGGTGATTTTCCCAAAAAACGTGGAATGAATGTCCCTTACAATTTCCTGAAAATGAGTCATTTGGATGGGTTCGATGAGTCCAAATCCAAACCTTACCACTTGCAAATGTACGGCCAAACCCCCCTGGGCAGCCCTGGCCCGACGGCATATAACATCGGCACGCCACTGCCACCATTAACATCTTTGGCATCACGAGTCATGGCCAATAACGGCAATTCCATGATTGCTCCTTCTCCACTTACAATGACGCTCCATGGCGGGCTGGGCCAGTATGCAGGCCTGCATCAACAAATGGTCCAGCACCAGCAAATGCCCCAGCACCAGCACCAACAGCTCCCGCAACATGGGTACCAGCAATTTGAGCCGCAGAAGACGGCGTACGATTTCCATGACGAAGCCCGCCATTACCCGGATAACGTGCGTATGAGCCAGGTTCAAAATGGCCAGAAACGACACCTGCTGAGCCCCCACCAGCTCCATGGAAGCTTGGGCTCTGTGCAGGACCAGCTGCTCCATCATCACCACCACCAACGTCTTTTACAGCAACAACAACAACAGCAACAACAACAACAGCAGCAGCAACAACAGCAGCCGCAGCAGCAGCAACAGCAACAGCAGCTTCAGAATGGGCACCAGCAGATTTTGCAGCCACAGAGTCTCCAGCTGAATCTTCAACTGCAAAGTTTACAACAACAGAATTTACAACAACAGAATTTACAACAACAAAGTTTACAACAGCAGAATTTACAGCAACAGCAAAGTTTACAGCAACTGAATTTACAGCAACAGAATTTACAGCAAAGTCTCCAGCTGAATCTCCAGCTGAATCTCCAGCTGAATCTCCAACTGGGCCTCCACCAGTCGCAGCTTCATCTGCATCTCAAAATGGCCCCCCATGGATATTCGGTCGGGAACGGAGTGATGGGGAACGTAATGCATGGAGCAGGAGGTAGCGGTGGCGTCGGTGGTGGCGTTGGCGTTGGAGGAGTTGGAGGAGTTGGAGGAGTTGGAGGAGGAAGTGGAGGTGGAAGTGGAGGAGGAGGAGGAAGTGGAGGAGGAAGTGGAGGAGGAGGAGGAGGAGGAGGCAGTATGCAGTCCGCCCTTCTAGCTACAATGCAAATGCAAAGAAATACGCTCAATGGAGTTCTTTCCGGGCAACCGTTCCGAGGAGCAGCGGGGGATTTGGCCAATCAGAATGCGCTACGAATGACGTCCAAGTTGCTCCCCCCAGCCATGGACGATGGGCTGAAGAAAAAACGGGGCCGGCCCAAGAAGTTGATCTTGGACCCGTCCACCAACCAGTACATCGACCTGTCCCATGAAAACTTCAAGAAACTCAACAAGATCCTAAAGCAGGCCATGGACACGGCGGACCCCAAGGACCCGCAGTTCGCCAAACATACCAAGTTGGATATCATGAATGACCAGGCGTTGAAGCAGTTATTGGAGCTGAAAGATCGTCGGGGCCGGCCCAGAAAATTCCCCATTGAACAAACGGGAATTACCATTAAGGGGATCCGGGTGAATGGCACGATGAAGGGGAAAAAGAAGGAGACGATGGCTCTGGACCTGGAAAAGGTGCAGAAGAAGAAGAGAGGGCGGCCCAAGAGAGAGGTGGACGTGGAGCTTTCCACCAGTGCATAAATTCACTGGTACTGTTGGAGGTATGGGTTTCTGGCCCATACAAACAAGACGTTCCGGCTTATCTCCGGCTTATCTCCGGCTTATCTCCTTCCGGGCTATTTCATTTTGTCGTTGGTGCCTGGGAACGACTGTGGCAGTGCATAGTGCACTCCAATCATGCTAGCTTTCTAGTATGCACGAAATCATAGACGGGTCCCATAACTATAATATACATTCACAAATGAGCACCAGTAGAGTCATAGGTGTAGTGACCTTGGGTATAGTCATTCAAGTTGGGTGATTTTGTTATTAATGTTAAATTTGTCCCGATTGTGGATTGTCCCGATTGCTGTGCCACTTTGATTTCCGAAAAATGCGAGAAAATCGCGGTTGGTCTAGTGGCAAAGCCTACGCCCGCGTCGCGGTCAAACATATGGGCCCCGGTTCGAATCCGCGCACGCGCTCCCTACGCGCGTCCAAGCCTCAACTTATCATCGGCCTGCTCACCTTCCCTAGACCCAAACAACATAATACTACACCTTCTAC
The DNA here is from genome assembly GCA_002374555.1 of Metschnikowia mauinuiana. Taxonomy (NCBI): domain Eukaryota; kingdom Fungi; phylum Ascomycota; class Pichiomycetes; order Serinales; family Metschnikowiaceae; genus Metschnikowia; species Metschnikowia mauinuiana. The sequence continues at coordinate 73,179 of NKZY01000819.1, read as the reverse complement.
CCGAACCAGACCACCATGATCACGCCGATCTCCGTGCTGCGGTCTGCGATTGGCAGCGGCCTTCTTCACCCCGTGCAGCGTTCTACCAATGCCCAATTGGCCATCAACAACTCCGACCATTTGTTGCTAATAGAGCCCCGTCTTCCGTTCCTACATCAATGTATTTCGAGCAAAGGGACCAAAGGAGCCACAGCGGCTGGAAGAGCCGGAAAAGGCGGTTCCAACGAACCAAACCAGGAGAAACTCGAATCGGAACCCATCGAACAACCTTCCAATCCGGTCAAGCTAGAGCCTGGGATTGGGATAGAGCCTGAAAACGGGAAAACGGAGGCGAAAAACACCCGGAAAAAGGCCAAAAACGGGAACCACAGTTTGGGAATCGATCTTAACGGGTCACAAAACCCCATTAACCAATCTAGAACCAGTCAAAACGAGGTGGAACTCAATGAAATCGATGCTAATGATTTCGACTCCCAGACTGCAGCGAATACCCCCCAAAATACTCCTAGAGCTCAAGAATCAGACCCAAATTCGGAATCTACACATCCCGAAGGTCAAAAAATCACCCCATTTTCCCCAAATTACTCGGAATTCGACGAGTTCTTATCGTCGTCCATCTTTTCCTGCACCTCGATCTTCCAGACGGAAAACCTCGAGCTGCTTGGGTTCCAGTTCTTCCTGAGGCTCTACATCGAGGATTCAGAAAACCGCTTCAATTTCGGCCGCATCCAGGAGCCGTTGATCGTCTCCCACAAGTGGCTGCCGGTGCTACTGGCCAGTCGAGACTGCTACCTTGGGCTTTTGTTGAATACAGGCGAGGTGATGGTGTTGCAACGAGAAACGCTCGATGCGTCGAGCTACACGGTGAAATTCCGAACGTTTACGTCTTTGTTGGATCAATTATGCTTGTCTGGGGACCGATTGACGGCGGACGGAGATATTATTGTGTCGGGCACGCATTTCTCGGAGTTAAGGCTTACGGACTTTTCTTTCGGGCTCTTGGATGGGCACTTGGTGCTTTTCTTGGCCCATGAATCAGGTGATATCTCTTTGCACCTGGTGGCTCCGGACTTACCCCAGTTGCACCGATTTAAAGCCGGTGGCCTCGTGGTACTACTGGTGTGGTGTACGGGTGCACTATACTATGTGCTTAGCGATAATTCCGTCTACCGGTACGATTTCGGGCTGAATATGAGTTCTGGAGCTAGTACTGGCCCGGTACGAATCAAGGATGCCTCTCGTTTCTTGGTGTCCAATCTCGTGCCGTTTGGTGATGTGCTTGTGGTGACGGATACTGCATATATCCACGTGATCGGCCCTCATGCTCCAGTTTCGGCGAAATTGCCCTATAATTCTGTTTTATGTGGCCTCCCGATTGTTCAAACCCAAGATGGGTTCGTGGCGTATTTGCTGTTTGAAAATGGCCGGTTCGGAGTGGCCACTTATGATTGGGTCACGTGCACCCTTTCTATCTCCCCGAAATGCCCCGTTTTGGACGCTTTTTCCAAGCAAGTCCTAAACAGGTACCTGGGTGTCTTAGCCAAGGAACAGGCCCGTGCACCCTGGCAGGAGTTTGCTCCATATTTGGATAACTCCGCCCTCGGGAACCTTACAGTGCATGGAAGCACGCTATGGGCAGGATACTTGGTGGTTGTATACAGCGTGGCCCCCAGGAACGTGATAAGTCACGTGATCAAGTCCAAGAAAGAGTATTCCGTGAGTTTTGTGCCTGTTGACGCCGAAAAAAGCCCTGAAATCAAGGACTCCGAGACGATTTCACAGGTTTTATTGTTTTTACTCGAAACAAAAAGCCAAATGCCTTTGTTTGATAAAAAACTCTGTGAAAAAGATTCTTCTGCGATGGAAACGTTTGGTTTAGGGCTCAATTTATGGAAAAGTGCTCAATTCCAAGACCCCAATTCCGTGGAAATGTCTTTTACGCCTAGCCTGTCGCTAGTGGAAACTTTGGAAGTCAACTTTAAACATCACGTGGGGATCAATCAGTTGCAGAAACTTTACGTGTTGAACCATCTGATTGTCCGGACCTTGTGTGCAGTACAGGGCAAGGAATTCACGAAAACGGCAAGTGGAAGCGGCGCAAGCCATTTCATTACCGAGCTTGAGCGTGAACAAAACACAATCACCCAGAAAATCAGGTCTCATTTGGCTCATGTCCTTTTATCGTGGGCTCAAACGCAACAAGATGGATTTTTCACCTTGGATTTCGACAAATTCATCCTCGGCACGTACCAGAAGCTCGTGGGAGCCGTATATGCAGTGCCCATTGTTGGCGACGTTGTTTTGACGGTTTCAGGGGAACTTTGTACGGAGAAATTCGAGGTTCCCCGGGACCAAATGATGGAAGAGGACTTTTTGGAGGAAATCCGGTCCACCAGCGACCACAAATGGCCCCGATGTTCTGCTACACTTTTACCGATCTTGGGATTGACCAATAAAAGCAACGAATTGGGCACGCACAATTATTTGGCGGAATTTTCAGGGGATTCAATTGTTGCCCTGGCTATATGCAGGCATTTGGATTATTGTATCTACAGTGGAACCCGAACGTTCGAGCTCAAAAAGGGAGTTTAGAGAAGTTCGAATTGCTCTAGAAAAGAAGGTATATTGTGGTCCAGAAAGGAAGGTATATTGTGGTCTAGATTAAAAGCCAGGGGCTTGGGTGATTTAGGTGATTATGGCTAGGAATGGAATAAGAAGGAGCCAGGAATAGGCGAGAAACCCTCGTCAGAAGATGCAAACAGGCCTTGCAAAACACTCTGCTCCTTTTCCTTATTCCAGACCAACTGCGTCGGGTTCCAATGGATGAGTTTGCTGGGAGCACCGGGAGGAGGATCCGAGACCTTGGTGATCAAGTAGGCCAGGGAAGTTTCGGCAAAGCCATAGATGAGGAGGCCGATCCAGGGGAGTTTCCGGATTAGGACGAAAAACAGAAACCCAAAGCCGAACAAAAGCCCCTCTCGGGCCTTTATCCACTGCTCCTTCTCTCGGTGGGTAAAGCGGACCCTGGAGAAGTACGGTAGCAAGAGATCATGCACCATAGAACGCAGGCCATAATAGGTGGTAAGAAAAAGAACGGCATAATCACGGGGCATTGCCTGCAACACTAAGAACATGACGACGGCACGGTCGGTGCCGATCTTGTCGTTAAGATTGTAGAAGGAGATGAGGCCGAGGACCACGTGGCCCACGTAAGGTAGTTTGGCCAATAAGAACACGGCGACATTGAAGGACATTTTGTAGCAATGACGCCCCACGAAAGAAGAAAAGTCGTGGGACGAGTTGTATTTTGATTTCCAAGTGTCCAACTTGAAAAAACCCTTTTCGGAAGGTAATGGCGAGTCCAGCGTAAGCTCCACCAAGTTATCGTGGTACTGGTGCCCCACCAAATCCGGGTGTTTCTGCAAATACAAAGTATCGATGAACTTCAAGCTCAGCAAGAAAAGGTCATCCAATTGTGGGGAAAAGTGGCGGGAAATGGCGGTGAAAAACACGCCCAAATTAAGCACTCCAAACTGGAAGTCCCTAAGCCACGAGGCCAGCGAATCTAGCATCAGCGAGTTCCAAAAAAGCCCAACGAAATTAGCAGCCAACCGAAGCCCCACCACGGGAGTCCAGAGCACCAATTGCATGAAAATAGAGTATTTGATGGCGTCCAACGCCCGGGCGTAGTATGCAGACTGGAAGAGGCGTGGGTTCTGCAACAGGCGGTACGAACCCAAGAGCGCCAACTGCACGCCTCGAAGAACCGCCACCACGGAAAACCCCAACGGCGGGTTGGAGATGAAAAGCGGCGACGCCATGAAAAAGGCGGGGAATGGGAAGGAAAGTTGAGGGGGGAAGGAAAGTGGGGGGAAGGGAAAGTGGGGGGAAGGGAAAGTGGGGGGAAGAAAAGAAGGTGGTAGGAAAAGAAGGTGGTAGGAAAAGAGATGGTGATCTGTGGATAGTTGCGCGATCATGTGCGTTGCGCGTGATAATGCACTCTATAAAGCACTTTTGAATCTTGATGTTAGGAGGAATTATGAACACTAGAGCCGAGGAGTTGGGACTGGGAATTTGTACTAACAAAGATGTAGATTGGGATTAGTTTCTTTTATAGTGGGAGGGGAATGAGAGGGGTCTGGGAGAATTCCATGTAAGGAGTTTCCGGGATTTAAACACTGCACAATGCAATGTTGCACATTCTGAGACCTGCACTGAAGTTGTCAAACCTATACTGGCAAATTTGGAAACTATACGCGGGATTAAAAAGCTATACTGAATTTGTGGAAAGTTTGCTGGAGTTGTAACTGCTAGAACTGGTGGGAATGATACGTCTGATGCACGCTGGTAGTTTATCTACAGGAATTATCTATGTGCAGGTCGGCTAGGGGTCGGTTTTTATGGTTCCATCAACAGCAGCCACCCAGAAAATGGGCAGCACATTGCGACCCTTTATTTCATGAACCTATAGTGTTTTCAGCCGATTTCCTCTGATGTGTGCCCAGAACTTTAGGCTTCTTCCCTCGAGCACTGCTGTATGTCCTGCACCTAGTCTACATAGCCACTCATCTATCCCCATCTCTCTGTATCTCTACATCTAAATTTATAATCAAATTTGAGCTAAATTTCTTCTCTCCATCTCTACCTCTTCATTTCCATATCTTCTATATCTATATATTCTATATTACGAGAGATTTATAGACTAGAAAAGTAGCCTGATTAGAAAGGCAAATGGGAATTCGGGCTCCGTCCTCCAGTCACCCAGGCCTTACTTTAAGCCGTTCTACTGACGACAGTATTAATCCACTAAACGGCTTATACAAACGGAACCACCCTAAATCATGCAACTGCAATTTGAAAGGCCAGACGGTTGGTGTGTTTCCCAAAATCGACTTTTGTCTATTCTTGCCACTGATTCGGCCGTTTTTGGCCGTATCAACGCCATTGAAAATTTGTAGATGCTTGTCGTGAAATTGTCGTTGACTCGTAAAATGCAAGTTTTTCTCGTGAAATGCAAGTTTTTTAGGCACTTCCGACCGCCCGTCTCTTTATTCATGAAACAAAGTTTCAGAGTGGAACTTCGTACATTCGTAAATTCGTCACTTTTACATTTGGTAATAAATTTCCAAACGATGGAGTTTTAGACTTGAGAATTCTAGTTTTGGGAATTTAGAGGAGCCGAATCGAACGGATACTTCTGGAATGTCAAAAATGTTATTCTTAAAGTTGTGTCTGGTTTTGTGAATTTGTGAGTTTAGCGTCATGAAATTGTTTTAAAAAATTAACATCGGGGTGTCACCGAGAGGCAGATTTCCTATGAATAAATAAGAAATTCGGGGAGAGTGAAGAACCTGGAGCCGTTGGAACAAACCATCGACGGTCGCATAGAAAGTTATATGATAGAAACGTTTAATACACAGGACAGAGGATAGAGAGGAAGCCAGAGAGGATAAAAGAAGACAGAGTAGACAATTAGACAATAAAGTTGACAATTAGACAACAGAGTAGACAATTAGACAAATAATAAAGACAATAGAGTAGACAATTAGACAATAGAGTAGACAATTAGACAAATAATAAAGACAATAGAGTAGACAATTAGACAATAAAGTTGACGATTATACAACAGAGTAGACAATTAGACAATAAAGTTGACAATTAGACAAATAATGAAGACAACAGAGTAGACAATTAGACAAATAGAGTAGACAGAAAAGTAGAGACTAGTGAAGATAATTAGACAATAGAGGCCGGCAGAGAAGATAAAAGACTAGACAATAGAGAAGACAAAGAGCAAACAACAAATAGAAAATAGACAAAGAGACAAATAGACAAATAGAACCACGCCCTACTTTATCAACCGAACCCGATTTTCATTATTACCATCCCACCAAGTTCTAATATTCCAATATTCTATACTTCTATTCGCTAAACTTCTATACTTCTATAATACTAAACTAGTCAACTTCTATACTTCTATAATACTATACTTCTACTCTTCTATAATACCACAATACTATAATACCATAATACTATACTTCTATAATACTATACTTCTATACTATAGTTCCATACTTCTATTCTTCTATACTATAGTTCTATTTTTCTATAATACCATAATACTATAATACTATACTTCTATACTTCTATACTTCTATACTTTTATACCACTATACCAACTACTATACTTCTACTCTTCTATCATACCATAATACTATAATACTATACTTCTATACTTCTTCTTCCCAATTACTCATACCATAATACTATACTTCTATACTTCTATACTTCTATACTTCTATACTTTTATGACACCATACTTCTACACTTGTACAGAATACTACATTTTCTCCCCAAAATTGTACCTATAAATTTTATTCCATTAGCTGCTAATCCATGTTTTTTGTATTGATCAAGTGACGAACCGTGAATCAAAATACCAATTAATTAAACTCATGATGAAAAAAGTAAAAGTAGAAAAAGCAGAAAAAGTAGGGAAAAAAGCTGAAATAGTGGGAAAAAAAGTACAAAACGTAAAAGGTGAAAGCTGAAAAAAGCAAAAGTAAGAAAAAGTAACCAGATAAGTATACACCAGAGAAGGTTCCAGATTTAGCCATCTGCAAAAAATGCTCTTGTCTTGATTTCCCAGTCCATAGAAGAATGTGCGTAGTAATAGTGGTTCCCAGAATAGCATATGAGCAGTACTCGGAAGAGCCTAGCGTACAGTAAATAGCAGTAGAAAGAGAAAAAGAATGGCAGTGGTTATAGAAAGCTGATATAAAAGTAGTTACAGAAATTAGTAGCTGAGAAGATCGAATCTCCACAAAACCGGGTTTTCTGAAGTTTTGTCAACGTCTGAAGAGTGTAACCTGCAATACATCTCGGGAGACCCTCGAGCTCATACAACTAATAAAGTTTGATATCAACAATTTATACTTCATACTTATGCATCTCCTTTTTTATTTTTATTATATTTCACTACGTACTTCGTGCTGATTTATTTATAATCAAAATCAATATTTTGAAACTTGTTTTGAAATCTCAGAGTTAAATCGAACAATGAGCCAGGGTGAGCGGGCCCCATAGTTAAGAACTATGCAGGACTGATCACCTGACTGCAGGCACGTTACCACTTCCCTTCAAACCACAACTATTCCTTCAATACCCCATATTTCCAGAATCTTATTATTTGAATCGACTACTACGACAAAATGTAACCTTACATATCAATTTGACCTCCATAACTCTCAAGACCATCGACTTTTTCCAAAATGTTCAATCCATTCAACCACCTTCAAATCTCCTCTTATCACCAATCTAACAAACGATTCAAACTCCCCCAATCTCAACCTTTCCAACAACTCCCAATCCGTCCCACTACTCCCTTCCCTCCATGGCTAAAATGACGTTGAAAAACCCAACTTTTGGCCTTCTACCAGCTTACAAAAATCAGCTTCTCATTATTTCTCAATAATTCCTCTACCATTGTAATACCCAAACTCCACGCTATCCAAAACACTAATAATCTCAAAATCGATATTTTCGAATTACTTCTTTCTTGAATTTATATTCAATTAGATATTTACTTATATAATCGTAATTAGAGCTGAATTGTAACTTTAGTGCCTGTAAGCTGTGACTGTTCGATTCAGGAAAATATATTAAATATAATAACAGACACCCAATAGTATAGCAGTAAGTAATTTTGCTAAAAATAATAAAAAATAAATAGATTAAATATACTATAATTGAACTTTTTTTTTGACGGAACCGGTTTGAAAACGTTTCCTTGGCTTCACGTTTGGCCTGTAAATAGTCAATCGTCCTGTGTATAGATATCATGACTTTGTAGATAATCTTATGGTACTTGAGGTGTTTTAAGAATGAGGACAAGTGAAAGGTCAAGTGTTTCTTGCACGTATTTAGGATCGTACTGCAGGTAGCATTGTGGACTGCATATAGCGCTGAGATACTGTATGTAATGCTGTAGTACTGGGGTACCTTGCATATTGGACCAGGACCTCTACACTTATTTCTCCACGGTAATTCATAGCCATTACATGCAACTTCTGATGCTGTGGAAGCTCTGCTGGAAGTCCAGACCAATTTATTTAGTGTCAGCTAGAGCCATAACCATCGTCTATATACAGGACCAAAACCCCTTTTAGTCGAATTCTAGACAGAATTATTAATTGAATTCTTCTTTTTTTTGGCCCTAATTTCCCAATCTATTCTTTCCGCATTGGTGTTGCGGCTAAATGAACTTGTGGAGAAAGCAAGGGGAGAAAAGTGCGGAAGTGCACTTCCGAGACATTTATTATGCATGTGCGGAATTATACTTCCATCCTCTCATATATAGTGCCGTTGCACCCACAAAAAAAAAACAAATGTCCCAAAAGTCATCAGCTCCAAATAACTCTATAATTATCCAATTCTTCTCTTTTTTTAGACCATGTCTTTGGATTTTCAACCCCAAAAACAAAGGCTGCAGCCTTCAATTCCAACTTCCTTAGTTGAAGTCACCGATATGCTTTCCCGGAAACGGCCAATGCCATGCCGAGTTTTCTTTAAAAATGAATATGAACAACCTTCCGGCAGCTTCAAGTTGCGGGGCATTGGGTACACGATTGGGAAGGAGTTGGAGAAGGAACAGGCCCGTGCACGTGATTTACTGGCACGTGCGCGGGAGGTACGGGTGTTTGCCTCCAGTGGGGGAAATGCTGGTTTGGCTGCTGCTTATACCCTGAAATATTATGGCGTGGGGTGTACCGTTGTTGTTCCCAGAAGTTGCCGCTTGCATATAATTGCCAAGTTGAAGGAGTATGGCGCCCAAGTGGTTGTTTATGGAAATTCCATTGAAGATGCTTGTGTGCACGCCCAGCAACTTATGGCGTCCTGCAGAGAAGTGCCCGTTTTCTGCCACCCTTTTGATAATCCACTTATTTGGAAAGGCCACTCTCAAATTGTTTCGGAAATGTTCCTGCAGCTAAGCACTGCCGACAAAACCCATGTTAAAGCAGTGGCTTGTTCCGTAGGCGGGGGTGGGCTCTATAATGGAATTCTGAGTGGTTTGCACCAGAGCAGGTCACGTGCGCAGTGTCTTTTGGCCGAGACAAAACAAGCTCCAACTCTCCACAGTGCAGTCCAAGCGGGGAAAGTTATTAAGCTCGATCAGCCCGAAACAGTGGCCACATCTCTAGCCTGTTCTTATGTTTCGCCTGAAACTTTGGAACTTTTCCAATCGAGAAACGATGAGCTCCATATGGTCGACGACCTATGTGCAGTCCGCGCCTGTCTTGAGTTCCAGAGTGATTTTGGGATCCACGTCGAGCCTGCATGTGGTGCAGCCTTATCGTTTGTATATGAAGAAGTCGATAAGTTGGAACTGCTTGGCTTGGAAAAGGACGATATTCTTGTGGTGGTGGTGTGTGGAGGATTATGCGCTAACGCGGACACGTTTGCTGAGTACAGGAAAATGGTCCGCCAACACAAGATATGAGCCTGTCATTGGTGGAAGCATTTCCAAAGCACATATCATTCGAACCTCTTGATATTATCAGTCCCTTTAGTTCCTTATCTCGGTGTATGCAGCTCTGTACTGTGTGCAGTTTTTTTCTGTGTGCAGTCTGGGAAGACAATTTGGACATTGTGATGGGAACAATGCTAGCCGATATTCCCGTCTAGTATCTTTTCTGCTCGTCAAACCGGGCTTGTTCCTTCCCGAGAGAATAAATCTCAAGGATCTTTAACACTTGAGCCTTTCACGCTATACTAGTATAGTATAGTATGCCCGAATTCCTGACATGTCGTGAGCACGATTCAGAAAAGCACCCAAATGTTAAAGCATTTCCATATGCTCTTAGAGGGTGTATTCCATGAAATCAAACACCAACGTTCAATCACCAAACTTTAAACACCATCGTTCCTGGTATAGACATTTCCCCTATAGTCTTGTATAGCATGAGAGCCTTGTATATCATGTATAGACAAGCATAGACATTTTAGCAGGTATAGTCATGTATAGCCTTGTCCTTGTATAGCCTTTCCCTGTATAAGCATGAAGAGCCTTTCCCTGTATATACAAGAAGAGCCTTTCTCTGTATAGCTTGTGCCTTTGTAACCTTGTATAAACTTCCTGTTTCCCTTTGAATTTGAGTCTTTGAATCTTTGGTGCCATCAAAGGGTGAGCATTCAAGTTCTAAGTTCTTGGAAAGAGTTGACATAAGCCTTCAAGTCGGACACGGTTTTGGGTGGCTTTTCAGATGTGGATCTTAAGTGATTGTGGCCCACTTGTCCCTTCTAGTCAGGATCCAGTCAAGATCCAGTCAGAAAGACGAAAAGGTTCCCTCCAAGAATTGCCTTAGTTAAAACTTCTTTTATCTGTCGGTCGTCGTTGTGTAGGGTTCTGACCACTGCCGTTCATGTCGTTATCTCTCCATTCCTGTCCTATCCATTCCTCCAATCCATGGAAGTAAATCTGCCAGGTTCTCTTTCGTCCCGTTATGCTTCAATCGGAACAAGCCTTCATCCACAGATATATTTTTGAGTAAGTACCGAGTATCACTGGCTTTCCAGTATGAAGTGTTAAAGTTCCTTCTAAATAGGAAAGGAATGTGACAATCAATGGGCAACGGGCAATAGTCATCCTTTGGAGCTTTCCTTGGCCTTGTAGTCATCACTGGATTCTATAGCCGTAGGCACGTAGGAATCACATAAACGGGTTTTTCCTAAAGGTCTTTGAACAATGTCATTCAGCCTCCTATCTTATTGCATGACACGTTCAGGTCATATCTGGATGGACCTGGCCTGAGATCAGGCGTCTCGAAACCGACGGCGGCAGCTCATCCGTAAACTAGCATTTTCACCCACAGCTTCACCCCGACATTACCAATGATCAACTGTTTATGATTGCATTGATAAAAGGGTTATGCACTTTGAAATCCTGAAACACTGAAACTCTGAACCACTGAAACATTGAAAAGAAGCACAGATCACTCAACGTAAATCTCATATACAGATCCCGATCCGAATCGTAAATCAAAAACAAAGTCAGCTGTTTGTTTTAAAATGAAGGGGGACTGATGTAAGATGTCTAAAGAGCGGTCGGACCCGTCATGTGACCCGTTTATCCCTAGCAGTACTCCAGGCCGATAATCCCCCACCTTCTCCCTGTTTGTTGAATTGCACGGGTTCAGGTTCCGGTTTGGTTCCGGTTTCGAGTTTGGATCCGGTTTCGGGTTTGGGTCCGGGTTGAGATAAGGTTTTCTCCAAATTTCACACATTAAAGATTCTAGAGGGGATCGGCTGGCTTTTATAGAATCTGTGCTTGTAAAAAGTCCGGCTATCATGCATATGTGTATGCAGTATTCTCGACCCGTGCGGAGGGGTTGATGCAATGCAGCGCGCGCAGCTGAAACCATGGCTGTAAATGCAATCTGCAAGAACGGCGCCTGGAATATAAAACGCACCAAATCCCCTTGATTTTGGACCCCGTTTTTTTTCTTAGCAAGTGTTTTAACAGTCTTAATTTAGATTGTCTGTTGTGGTGCCATACCAGCAAAATAGTTAGTACTTTCTGATATTTCAGATAATAATTGATGATACTTCAGATACAATAATTGATGAAACTTCAGAAACAATAATTGATGATATTTCAGATACAGAAGGGGAAATCGCTGATACTTCATGATACTTCAAATTGACAATATAATATTCGAGGATACTATAGATTGACAATATAAGTATTGATGATACTTCAGATACAATAATTGATGATACTCTATGATTTTCCAGATTCAAATATAGTGATAGGCACTACAATAATTGATGGTGCTTTGGAAACAATTGATGGTACTTCGGATTGAAATACAATAATTGATGATGTTTCTAATTGATGATACTTCAGAGAGACAGGAATATTCTTTGATGATACTTCAAATAAAAATAACTGATACTTGATGATACTACAAATTGCCAATATAATATTTGAGGATACTTCAGATACACAATACAATAGTTGATATTCGGATAGACAGTTTATTAGCTGATGGCACTTCAGATCAACAGCACAATAATTGATGTTACTTCAGATACAAATACAAATATGTTGATACTTCGTGATACTTCAGATCGACAGTACACATATTGATGGTACTTTGGATACAATGTTTGATGGTATGAGTGTAATGTTCACTTGAGTCCAGATTTTCAAAAAAGGACCATGCAATCGTGTTAAATTCACTGACGGAGCCCAGGATTCAAACCAATCTCCTTCTAACATCGGGCCGTTAGTATCTTAGACTCTCACCATTGGGGCTAATTATCAGGCTGGCTCGATACAGATCCAATCAGAAGTGTGGACGTGAGGTGTGGTTAGTGAGGTACGCCAATTAATTGTCAGATGGTATAGGACACGATCTTTCCACTCTACACAATTAAGAAGTGTGAAGTGAAGTGAGGAAGTGATGAATTGAAGTGAGGAAAGGAAGAATTGAAGTGAAGTGTGAAGTGAAGAAGTGAAGAATTTGATTGTTAAAGAGATAAGCACAGAATGCGGTATGTTCAGACGAATAGAACAAAATGGAGAGTTTCAAACCCGAACCTTCTACAAAAGTCTACCTCAACCCGCTTCCGACTCTCTCACGGCCACGACCTGATTTCACTCCTCTCTCCATCACCACTGATTTACCACTCCAACACATCCGCTCTTCATTCTTCCTGCTCCAATGCTCCACCATCGACACCTTCCACTGAAATGCTCTACTCAAATGCTCTACTCAAATGCAGTACTACTATACCATTACAGTGCTACAAGTGTGTACCAATGTCGTACTACCACTACCATTTCTGGCCACTAGTCTATGACCTTTCTTTCGTCAATACTCGAAAGCCGACTGCAAAACAATAATCTGTGAGTCTGATGGCGTGTGTGTGATGGCGTGGAACTGAAAAGAAAAAAAACATTAAGCATCATTTCAGATCCCCATTAGTGTTGCAGTCTGTAGCAATTTATATTACTAACGGTGTCGTTTGACTTTAACCGTTTTCACGAATGTTGCCATAATATTAGTATTATAAACCATTTTATGATTAAATCTACTATAATTTTATAATTAACTATAGTTATATCCTAATTTTTATATATATTTTAGTATGATTAGATCTATCTACTAAACTTGAGTTCAATTTTTTTTCTGCCGTCCTCTACAAAACAATTGAAGACCACGTTATAGGAAGAAGAATAGGGAACCACAGTGTCGGAGTTCCTGTCTCCGGCCTGTAAAGCCGATATGATCCGAATCCCGTCCTTAAAGACTTGTTCAAGAAGAACCAGGCTTATGTAGTGTTCCAAGTCTTCTGAATTGGCCACTTTGGAGTAGATCGTCAATTCCCTGGAGCTGCTGGCAATGGAATGTGAATAAGGATCTTCGCTATCCTTTTTTTTTTTTTTTTTTTTTTTTTTTTTTTTTTTGGCCTCAACATCATACACGGACACCACAAGGCTTTTGGACGCGTCAGCCGTATGTTCTTTGAACTTCAATGAGTGTCCCCACATGCCACCCATATGAATGCTCTCAGCAAGGGCCTGGTCCACGAGGTGTTGTGTTTTATGGATAATTTCAGGTGAAACATTTCATGTGGAATTGACTGAGTAAGCTTTTGTGGGGGCGATTTTTTTTTGACGTGGAAACGTCTCAATATACGAATCTTGCGAACTACTTAAATCTCGATCTATAAATGTTATAATATCATGATTATTATTTATATTAGCATTATTTAAATATGGTAGTATTTAACTAGGTATTTTTTGATGGCTTGGGGAGATGGTGAGAGAAATGAAAGGGAGTTCGCGTTTTTTGCACCCAATGCAGTATGCCACACATAAACAGATTAAAATCACCTTGTCATATAAAAAAACTTAATGGATATTTGAATTGGCGACATTTTGACATTTTTAAATATTAATGTAAACACGAAAATCTATTACGGTTTTTTTGAACTATTTTTTTAATTAACATTAGTTTTTTTTATTATTGTCCTGCACACAAGCACTCACCTTTCCTCCACCGTTTAGCATAGTAGACTTGGAATCCCCCGCAAAAAAAGTATTTTAGGTTGATATTAATGTATTTTTCAAGAGATTTCTAATCAATCTGTACTGATTTTTTGTAGTATTTATAATGGAAGAATGCTGATAAAATATTTCTACAAATCCTCCAATCGAGGATTTTTTCTGAGAACTCCAACCTCCAGATTTATAGCCCCCCCCCAAAAAAAAAAATCCCCATCATAAATAGACAAATTTGTACTGTATTAATCGCAAAAGTATAATCCCAATTATTACCCAACATAACTTTATTTTGCAATATTGTTCTAGTAAATTCCGAACTCATATAGAAATTTCCAATGACCCCCCTCTATTCAAGCCATTTTTCTTTATGTTTCTTTAACTGCCTTCTCTCCACATCATCCCATTAAATTTGAGCATTTGGCTGTATCAATCTATAGGTATCCACAATTGGAGTACCAGCAGTAACAACTGACTTATATGGAGACCGTGGCCCGGCACTAAAGTACTAGAAAATTCCTTTCCTGCATATAACATCACGTTTAGCCAGATTCATGGATATTCAAGTAAAAAGCGGTTACTAATCATTCCTGATATAAATGGCCAATCATGGCATGTAATCCGAAAGATTCCGGATCTAAGAGTTCCTGCACAAACAAGTTTACGGCTGGTTCCCAGAATATCTGCGATACTTCCGGTATTGCTTCCTACCGCGAGGTGAACCCTGGTTTTACCTACTGTCATTACATTCCCATTCATGTTCGCCATTATGTTCGGTGATTTGGCACACGGTCTCATTTTGTTCATGGCAGCCGTGGTCATGGTGTACTACGAGAAGTCCATTCAAGCCAGTACACCCTAAGAGGAGATCCACGCGAACGCTCACGAGAAGTCCAGAGAGAACCCAACCTTCAAGCCAGCTGAGAAGAAGCACGCCAGCTGAGAAGAAGCACGCCAGCTGAGAAGAAGCACACCAAGGCAGAGTTTGCTGCAGAGTTCGCTGCAGAGTTCGCTTCTGAGTTAAGAAGTTCAGGCCGTTCAGTTGACCACAAAGACAAGAGAGAATCAATAAGAAGCTTGTTGAGCTGTCTCAAGTACAGTCTCATATTCTGGTACGGTAGTTTCATTGGGGAGCAATCACTCCTTTAAGAAAGGGACGTTGTTCTTAGTCGTAGCCATATCTATTCTGATTGGTTTCTTTGAACCAGTACTGGGTTTGCCTGTTCGTCTTTGGTAAGTCAACTGATAATCTTCTTAACATAACAGGCTACCAAGTCGCCTGTTGTATATTCCCTCGGCTAGGAACACGTCCTCTTGATAGACGAGAAGGGGCTTTCTTTAGCGAGAAGTAGCTTTCTTAGACGAGAGGCAAACAATGTTGGACGACACTCTCCTCTAACATTGTATCCTTCAACACAATGCCTATGTTGTTGTTTCATCTGAACGTCCTGCATGTGCCTTCCATGCCCATGCAGGACGTGGACGACTTCATAAGGTGCTATCGTTCAACAAGAAAATTGCTGACTTCAAGGCCAACAACTAATTTAGATTGATTCATCCACGCTTTCTTTATCAACCTGTACCCATAGTCTGCTCTACCAAAGCTGAACTATCTTTTTACATGTTTATACCAGACAGTATACAGTATACAGTATCATGAGTGGGAATCCTAGAGCATTCCATCGTAAAGTATTCTGTCATTAGGTTCTGGACAATGACAGAGAAGGCACTGCATATTACATGGCAATAGCCAGGTGTGTATAGTCCAGGGGTCTTTTTCCTCTAGTCTAGTGTATAATAGGAGTAGTACGTGCACCACTGTTCCCCACTCAACCCAGCACCACACCCAATTAAAATCCCAAATTCCAAAAAAAAAAAAAAACCTGTTCTTTCACACATACTCCAAAATTTCAAACACCAATTTTTGGCCTATTTCTTTGGGAACGTGACGTCGGAGCGAAGAACCCATTTCGTGCCTGCATACACCTCCTCGGCCTCATGGGCCAAACAATCATCACCATGCTTATGTAATAAAGCCATCCCCTTGGTTGGGTGAATATTAAGTGGTTTCCCAAGCTCATGGAAAATCGTGCCTCCACCAGAAAACTCATCACCTCCCGTAAGGTACACTAGAAGCGTCCACTTGGTTTGACCGGAAATGCGCTCGTCATGTGCCATCGCGCACGTGACCAGCTCATCGTAATGTTTCCCAAAATGGTGTCCCTTGGTGTACCGATAAATCCGTAGGTTGGGGTTGAGACTGCATGCATCGCCAAACGTATTCCGGGTCTCTTCATTATCAAGAAGCTGCTGTAAGTATAACCAGAGGGCGTGTGCTGCACGAGGGGACTGCATAGAGACCCGGTCGTTAAAACGGGCAGCGTAATATTTGCTTTTAATGAGGGGAGTCGTTTCAAGGGAAACATTGCCGAATGCGGTAATAAGTTCCGTGCAGAGCGAAGTGGGCAAGAAATGGTCGATCGTGATGATCTGGTCTTCCAAAACAACTTCCGGCTGCGGAACGAAATACTGTTTTGGGAGCGAAGATGCGAGGCCATAGAAATTCGGCGGGAATTCAAACCCGGGCGTTGGAACTTTCGGTTCCGTTTTTTTCTTACCCATCGTAGGTTTCAAGAGTGTTTCAGGAGTGGTTCAGTGTTTCAGTGTTTCAGAATTGTTTCAGAAGTGTTTCAGGAGTGTTTCAGGAATGTCTCAGGAATATCTCAGTGTTTCAGGTTCCGGTAATATTGGGCCAATGTTCAGTGACCAAAGTCCAATGCTTCAGGATTGTTTCAGGAGTGTTTCAGGTTCTAGTGGTTTCAGTGGTTTGGGTTAGTCTGAATATTGGTACTTTATAACTAATGGCTGTGGTGTACTGATGTCGCACTTAGTTGCGCATAAAATGAACATCTACTTTAATTAACAAATCACGTGACACAGTCAACTCATCCAATTGCAAAAAAATCAGAACCACCACACCAAGCCGAAGAC
Organism: Metschnikowia mauinuiana; assembly: GCA_002374555.1. NCBI lineage: Eukaryota > Fungi > Ascomycota > Pichiomycetes > Serinales > Metschnikowiaceae > Metschnikowia > Metschnikowia mauinuiana. Next base: position 56,120 of record NKZY01000819.1, on the reverse strand, counting down.
AATTTAATATAGGCTTTGATAGGGATGATTTCAATGCCTTTTGCTAGTAAGTTAATTTATTCCAAATTTCTCGGTCAAGAGCGTGAGAAGTACTTATGGTAGGATCTACTTATATACAGGCCATACAGATCTCTGGTGGTCCTGAAGTTCCTTTTTTGGTGGTATACTTGCTACGACTTAGCAGGGCTGGGGATTTTGAAATAAAGTTTATAACAAGACAATAAAGTGTCCTAGAGAGATCCGGGAATCCCTGAATTTCTTTTTTAGGGACCCCTCGAGATTCGCTAATCAAACGTACCTCCTAGATCTATATACCTCTTGCGATGTAGTTTAGATATTGATATAGCTAAATATTTAAATCTAGATTTTGATGTGTAGATGTTGATGAGTGGATGTAGATGGGCCATGCAGCCTATGTGCAGGTGCATACAGCAGTTCACGAGGGAAAGGCCGTTTCCTGGCCAAAAACTTGATCGAATCGGCTAAGACTAAACTTGTATCACGGAAGACAATGGTAAAGAGCCACTGTTTAAATTTGGGATGGCTGCCACTGCTTGGGCCCGAGATAACTACCCCTGGTCGACCTGCACATAGGACTTATCTTGCAGGTAAACGTCTTGGGAGCATTACATTAATTTTAGAACACCCCACAAACTCGTTTAAAGCTGAAAGCAAGTCCAGTTAAGGAGACGAGAATAAGGATTCTTTTGCTGGTGTTAAGTTGAGAAATAATGCATCCTGTCGAAAGTTGACTACCACTACTTCTCGATCAATTAGACTTAGCGAATTCTAAATCTACACCAGTCCCTTTAGACTCAAATTTTCATGGTAACGTTCCGGAGTCTTCTTGTAGGCTGGACCACGTGATCCCCAGTCGCCTAGAAGTCCCTCAGAATAAAAGTACCAAGGCTTAAAGGTAAATTAGAGAGTTTTGGTCCGATTTGAATGCAAAAAAAACCAAAAAAAAGGCGAAAAAAGGGAAAAGGCAAGTTTTTTAAGCCGTCATATCAAAATTACCAATCTCTCATATCAAAATACCAATCTCCAAATGTCCTTTTGGTTTGGTCTTCGTTTTCACTACACTGGCCACTCTTAAAGCGTAGTCTAACTCTTATAGTGTAGTGTAGAGCCATAGAACAGGGAAAGTAAATATGATTTGGTTTTGGTATTGTCATTTAAAATTTTGATTTTGTTAAATCCATTTAAAATAGGAAAGGGAAATGCGAATAGAAAAATAGGGAGAATAGGAAATAGGGAAATGGAAATAGAAAAATATGGATACAGGTAAAAAGTAAGGAACTACGGATATTGGTAAAAAATAGGAAAATAAAAAATAGGGAAATGAAAAATAGGGAATAGGGAAATATGACAATGGGCCAGACATAGATCCTCAGTAAAGAGTAATGGAGTAGAGTAGTACATTAGAGTAGGATCCACTGTAGCAAGCAAGATAGAAGATATGGAGTCTAGATCAACTGTAACTATTATTTGACTAAACTCTTCTTTCTGCTACAAGAACGACAATTGCATATCACCATATTCCCCTACTCTAGCCTTCCAGCACCCTACTCTACCTTCCTGCACCCCACCTAGACCCCACTCGCTTATACTATTTTCTAGTAGTAGTTTACAGACACACCGGAATACAAAAAGTGATCATTGGAAATAGAAATAGAAATAGAAATAGAATAGGAATGGAAATGGACATTAAATGGACATCAAATGGAAATAGAAATGAAATGAGAATAAAAACAGAATAGAAATAATAAGAATTAAATAGAATTAAATAGAATTGAATAAAATAAAATTGAATAAAATAAAATAAAATTAAATAAAAAGTATATTTATAGCATATTTCTATCTATCATATTGCTCTTGGGCCGGCCAACTGCGAGGTGTACTGCAACAACAAGGATTTCGTCTAAGGTGTTATGATAAACCACTCGTTCCTGTATACTGTCTAAAGGTGAATATACAACCATTCTCGACATCTACACACCACTCCTTGAACGGGACTAAAGATTTAGAGAGTTTTCTCCGGAGAACTACCTCGGGGAACTACCTCGGGGAACTACCTCGGGGAACTACCTCGGGGAACTACCTCGGGGAACTACGGTACTGAGCAGTGATCCTGGATTCTATTGTGGCTACGAGCCGTATGCATGACCGGCCGGTCTCTAACCGTCTGGTCTCAGACCGGCTACTTTCTGGCCCTTGTTTTTCTGGCGGGCTTGGTCACCTTGTCTGCCTTCTTCTTCCCTTTTGTTTCCTTTGCAACTTTTTCAACGTTTTCAACGTTTGCTGTTTCTTGCTTGTCTCCTTCGATTGCCTGGCCGTCCTGCACACTGCCCACACTATACTCGAACCCCATCTCCTTCAAATGTTCCAAATGCAGAGCCCGGTCCAGCTCATATACCGCCTGCAACACCTTCCAGTCGGCCAACGGCTTGGGTGCAGTCTCCTTCTTGTATTCGGCCGACCTCCAGTCGTACTCCGAGAAGTTCTCTCTGTAATTGGCCGGAAACAAGTTGGCAGGGGGCAGCTGCACCATCTCCACCTTCATCATTTTGCCGAACAAAAGGTAATTGTTCATGGTTTCAACAGCAACTTTGGCATTGGGAATTTTGGCGAATTCCACCCATCCATGGAGCTTTGACGCTCCACTGCGCCGGTCACGTGCCAACCGGACTTTCAAAAGATCTCCAAACTGGGAAAAGTACCGCCTCATTTCTTTTTCCTGGAACTGTTTGGGGAGTCGCCCGATATAGATCACGGCTCTTTCTTTGGGCTTGAAAGCAGTATCGGAACTGGTGGTTTTCTGGAGTTGCACTTTATGGCCCGAGGCCTCGGCGCTGGCCTCCGAGGTGCCCTCGGCTTTGGCCATACTGATGCTTTCGTCATCGGAGAAACTGTCATCGGAACTGGAGAAGTCGTCCGATACGTTTTCGGCCGGGGGGGCCTCACGCGAGGTGCGCTTGGCGACGCTGGTTGCTGGTTTGGCCATGGTGTGAAGAGTATGGGAATGAGAAGATCATCTCATCGAGAAAAACTGCGCGCTGTATGCAGGCACACACCATTGAAATCCCATACCATTCCAAAAACAAAAACAATACTGAATCGGGTCAATTTTTTTGATATTAGGATTTGGTGATTAGGAATAAAATTGGAAACTTCAGATGGATTTGGAAAAGAATTTGGGGTTATTCAAGGACATGGTACTGCATATAAGCGAAGGAACCACTTCCATGCACTCCACCATTCCTTTCCCCAATTAAAAACTTCATCATCATCCACTGAACCATCAGAACAATTACTAGAAAGATATTTGGTTAGCCAGGATTAATTTCTGATTCATTTGGAGGTGGTACTGCATATAGAACCAGGTGTCAATAGTCCTATCAACCTCGATTCACTTGCCCCTTACTTGGTTATGTTCAAACAAATGTCCCTGATTAAACGTAAATATACTTTAAGACAGTTTAAGAAGATCTGTGAAAGATAAGTCTGTCTTATTTGGGTGGTCCTGCATATACGAACACATCCCAATATCCCCAACAACCATTCACTGACCACTTAGCCATAGAAATGGCATAAGAACTATGACCCAAAGACCCATCAATGGGAAATAAAGTGAATCTGCCCAAAAAAACACTTCAAAACAATGATTCCTGCATATAATCACGGAATGAAAGTAACTCCCCATTGGTCACCACATCCGAAATTCCACACTTTTATAAAGCCCTGAAGAACTTCCCAAACTCTCCCAGTCTTCAATTCCCTTCGTCAGTAGTGGTTACTGCCTGCAGGACCAAATCCTGGGTCAATTTTACCGGTAAACCCACCACATTAAAGAAATCGCCGTGCATCTCCCGGAATAACATACTCCCGAGCCCCTGGTACTTAAAGCCACCGGCAGCATCTTTTCCTTCGCCACTGAGGATGTACTGGTGCAAAGAATCGTCCGTAAGTGCAGGATCAAACGTAAGTTCGGTGATTTCACAGCCCAGAACGTGTTTTTCGATGTTTCCTTCGACTACTCTGAAAACATGAGCGGCCGTGATCACCCTGACTGCATTCAGCCTATAATTTTGAAGCATCTGCATCTGGTGGGCATCGTTTTCGGGCTTTTCGTAGATCTGGCCTCCGCACGACACCACAGTATCGGCCACCAACAAGATAGAAGGCTTCTGGAGATGCAGGAGAATGCTATGGGCCTTGAAATGGGCTGTTTGCGTGACATAGTCGATGTCCAGGCCCGTTTTGGGGAGATCTTCGTCAAAAGTGGACTTGAGCACGCGGAATTTCGGGAGCCCAATGTTATGGGCAAGTATATCCTGGCGGCGGGGCGAAGATGAGCCTAGAACAAGCTCATAGTGCAGGAGCTGGACGTAATCGTTGGAGGTCCACATGATGCAGTAGTATGTGGAGAAGCGTGAGCATCACACCCGTACACCCACTTTTTCACACATTTGTCCATTTCCAACCAAACACATGGGCCTGAATTTTGAAGAAAACTGAGGGTTAAGCGAAAAGGAGCTGGATCCTACCTACGCACAGTACTTCTTGGAGCTCGAAAATGCCAAGGGGAGTCGTTGAGGATATACAAATTAGCTGGTATCCTGCATATAACGACGATTCCAAAAGATTCTTTCCGGAATACCCACCAACGAAAAATGGAGAGCTATATAGTTGGATAGGTTGACACGTAGCCAGTGTGTTTCTCCATAATTTTTCGGTCCATTGACTATTAGACTGGCACGTTGAGGTAGCTAAAAGTTAATATTCAAACTTGAAATTTCAGTAGCTAGAAAACACGTACACTTTGAATTCCAAGAAGCGAAACCGAATGAAAGATTCAAAATATCGAGTCCACTTTCCCCCTTTTTTTCGTCTTATTCCAAAATCCACGGGATTCGTGAGTCTCGTTGGGGGCTTTTCATCCCTAAAAGTGTTAATGACGAGAAGATCAGATGTGATCTAATGGGACCCGAAAGGGGTTAACGGAACGAGACTGGGTCGTAGAGTCAAAAGTCACAGGAGAGAAAAAAAAAGGGTAGTGGAAAAAAAATGGTAGAAGAAAAAATTGTGGAAAAAAAATTATTGAGGGGGAGGGGGGGTTTTATATTCTTCGCGAGGTCGCCCCCTAAAGTGCTCGATTTGCAGCCACCTTCGCACCGCAACATATATAAGGACGCCGCCGCCCACTTTTGAGACCCGGTTTTTTTCCCACCAACCTCACTAAATGTTTACTATTTTGCCACACGTTAATTCCTTTACTTCAATATTTCATAACCTACCAAAGTGCCAATTGTTGAGGGTGTAATGTCAATTGTTGAGGATGTTTTGAACAGATGGTGGAGGCTTCCATGGGTACCGGAGAAGGCAGAGAGCTTGCAGATGAACTCATTGAGCGGGGCATGGCCATGGGAACGTGTGTTTTTATTGAAAACGTCCAATTCGCCATTCTTGGGCTCACGCAATTGGCCCCACGGCTCGAGACCAAGGTAGGTCACCCATAAGAAGTTCTGGCTCTACCTCTGTTGCCTTTGGAATCCCAAAGCCATTCCCTCGGGGATCCTAGATTTGGCCAGGGTCTTGACCATCGAAACCCAGCCTCCCTGGAAGAGCATGTTACGTGATACCCTTAATATTATATTTACTGAAAAGGCCCAGGGACTCTTTGGATTCTGACAAGTGGAGTCCAGGACCCTTTCTAATTCAATTATGATTCATGGATTGGGATTCTATATGGATAAGTATTGAGACAATTTCTAGAGGGGGTGCAAAGACAAACGGGTATTTAACACAAAAGGCTCGGAGGTGCTTATATGGTAGTTTCTGCTGCTACATTAAAAGAGCCTATACAATACAGGGACATATGGTCCAGTGTTTCTTGATGGTCCATTGATTCTTGATGATTCTTTAGGGAGCAGTCTCCATCAATGTCAAGAGCCCTTGAGGTTTTTTAAAAGGCAAGCAGGTCCATCAAAATCACCCTCAGTCAAATCTGAACAAGTCTGTGTACTGAAACATATCGAGCCTTTTGCCATTTCCTTGGTTATGACACTGAGCAGAAATGATCCAATCTCAACTGCTCAATTGGTATGGAGAGAAAGAAAATCCTTGATTATACAAAATTACTCGATGGCCGCTAAGTTACTATTACACGAAAAAAATACCTTGCAAATCAAGGTTCATCAAATCAAGGTTCAGCCACGAACGGTTTCGAAGATCAATCTAGGAATCCAAAATAATCGGTGAAAAGACAAGAAGAAAGAAGAACCTTCTCAAGAAACTAATTTCACTTTATTGTATATTTACTGAAGAGACAAACGGGCCATTCCCATTACATCGATTCCAGAATTCAGCGGTGAATCCTAAAAGTATCAAAAACCATCGTTTTTCTTCACCCAAATTTGATGACAGTTAAAGCTAGAAAACATATCTGTATATATATATGATGGTACCAAAAAGCTACAAAATCACTGTAGAGATATACCACACTCAGCTCTCAAGTCGAACTCAACTCACCAACTATACTCATCATACCAATTATACTAAGTGTCCCAAGTGTATTTATTATACTTACAGTGCTGATTCAACTGAAAATACTCATCATACTAATTATACTTCTGTACCAAATACTAATTATACTTATTGTACCAATTCTAATGATAGTTACCGTACTGACTATACTAATTACACTGACTATACCTACCGGCTGATTATCCTAACTTTATTCCTGTAGTAAAGACGAAGTGTACTAATTACACTTACTCACCAATAAATCTACACATCTCTCTATTTCCCATCTATCCCTATACATATCTCTATATCTCTATTTCTCTCTATATCCCTATACTTATACTTATAGACTTATGGACTCTTATGGACTCTTATGGCCTTTGGGTAGACTCTCACGAAGTACTATATTCTGGTCCGATAATCGCTTCCTAGTGACTCTGCCTCCACTGTAGTTGTTGCGTATTCTTGTGTTGTGGACCAGAATCAGGAAACTTTAAGCATTACTTTACTGTTCTAGACCTTGGACTCTAGAGAAATGGTTGGCGGACTCAGTCTAGTACTAATGTCAAGCCCAGTAGACCTCTAATCCATTGATCACTCTATATCTCTGTATATCTATGTATGTGAATCTATTTTTGTTTGCCGGAAGGCCTGAAAAATAACTATGGTGAATCCCGTATTTGACATACAAGACCTTTGGATCGATGGATTGGGCCAATACCGTAGCCATAACAAAAGAGACTAAAACAGGTGAGAAAACAGTATTAATTATAATAATTATACTTACTTTATGAACGATCGCATTTGCCAGAAGCTCACTGAAAAAGAGATCTTGAAGATAATGATGGATATATCCATTGGCATATACGAGATGCACAAGGTTCAACCTGGACACAGGAACATCAAGATCGAAAATGTGCTTATTGACTGAAACAACCGCTTCAAACTCTGTGACTTTGGCTCGGTTTCCTCCCCTATAAGGCCTCCCAAGGACCAGCAGGAGTTTCAGATGCTCAGCCATGATATTTTGTACCAAACAACGCCGCAGTCCAGAGCCCCGGAAATGATTGACTTGTACCGTGGGCTTCCTATTGATGAAAGGTCCGATATCTGGGCATTTGGCTGTTTCTTGTATAAGTTGTGTTATTACACAACTCCGTTCGAAGCCAGTGGTGATAATTATTCTATTTATACTGTCTATACTTACTGTACTGACTACTAATTACATTGACTATGCCGATTAGACTAAGTGTCTCAAGTGTACTAATTATACTTACTGTACTAACTCTATTCATTTTTACCATACTGACTAGATTTCTTATACTTACCGTGGTAAGTGTCCTAATTAATTCACTATACGTACTGTACTGAATACGAATTGTACAAAGTGTACTAAATACCTATTATACTTATTGTACTACATACTAATTATACTAATTATACTGACTATACTAATTACACTAATTCACTTACCATACTGACTATACTAATTATAATTACTACACCAAGTATAAATTATACTAATTATGCTAATTATACTTATTATACGTACTATACTAGAAACTAATTAACGGTAATTACTCCACTGACTACTAATCACACTAATTATACTTACTGTGCTGAATCCTCATTGTACTTAGTATACTGACTATACGCAGACCTGATACTGTTTACATTACTTCTATTAAGTTTCATTTGGGGCTAGATTACTATGCTTCCTTCGGTCATGCCTGTACATAGAGTATAGCGTCTATACAAGACTCAGTTCAGGGTTGTACTTAGCAATTCCTCTTTTTTTTGAAATCTCAGGTTTGTTTTACCGGTTCAGTACCATTTTAACTCTACACAATGTATATGGTGTTGGGATTTGGAAGTAATGATCTTTTAATAGTGCCATGCACTCAATAGTTTTAAGTACCGGATAAGGCTTATGTGCAGGTCACTTAGGGGTGGGATTTTGGGGTGGTATTTTGGGGTTACAGCCATCTTAAGAATTCCATACTCTGGAATTAGAGTCTTGTCAATTTTCACATTACTTATACCAAGTTTTATTTAATTTTATTTTGTTTATGGCCAGATTACTATGCTTCCTTTGGGTACACCTGTACACAGTCCATTGCTAGTACACAGGACTCAGCTTAGTCTCAGAAGACCAAGATATATAGTATTTTGAGTATGGACGTGAACAGGGGGTTAGTGACTACATATTATGGTCTTGAATATGATATATAAGTTAATGGGAGATGGTGGACCATAGTTGTTAAGTATTTTATTGTCGTTAAGGGTGATGTTGATATTAAAAGGGAAATCATGATGTAATTGAGTTTGGTGATGAGTATTTCAGTAGTGCTAGTCACTGTAAGTGTGATACGTTGATTATTCCATGGTTTTTGTGGTCATAAAGGTTGTTGTTGATGACTGTGCACTGTAGTTACGGACTAATTTAGTTATATTTACCGTGGTAAATGTCCTAATTATACTACTAAACCTATTGTACTGAATACGACTTTTACTAATTATACTAATTATACTTACTTTACTAAATACTAAATATGCTAGTTATAATTGCTGTACTAAAAGCTAATTAACGGTGATTACTGTACTGACTACTAAACTAATTATACTAAGTGTACTTATAATACTAGCTATTCGAATCATACGGACTATAGTAATTATGCTAATTTACTTGCTGAACTAAGTAAACTTACTTCACTAATTACACTAATTATACTGATTGTACGTATTGTACTAACACTAGTCATACAATTATACTACCTCTGTTTACTGTACTGAATATACTGACCATACCGACTTAAATACATACTAATAGTACTTACTGTATTATTTTTACTTACCATACTAATTATACTAATTCTACGTATAGTACTAATTCTACTTCCGTACTAAATCTATTTATACTAGATATAAATTATACTTCTGTACCATATATTAGTGATGTGTACTATACTAAGTGTACTAATTATACCAGTAAGCTGCCTCTATTTACTGTACTAAATACTAATTACCAACTATACTGACTCAGCTTACGGTACTGATTATACTGACTATTCTATTATACATATTACGACCGATTCTGACTCTGATAATATTTACTACACTGATTATATTAACTTTGCTTACTATACTGACTACACCAACTAGATTGACTTTGCTTACTGTACTAAATACCATTCTACTGACTAAACTTATTATACAGAATACGACTTTTACCAATTATACTGACTATACTGACTCTACTGACTATGGAACTTATACTGACTATGGAACTTATACTGACTATGGGAATATTCTTACTGTACTAATACGAATTATACCAAGTGGACTTAGTATACTAAACGTGTTTCCCGTACGCCCCCATGTGTAGTCGCACATGGTACACTTTATAGTTCCAGTTTCTCACCTTCAACATCCAATAAAACTCTAGAAGGCTCCTATAAATAATCTAGAAGCACTTAGAAGTAAACTAGAACTAATTTTAGAAGCATGCCTGTTTTCTAGCGTATACTGGAAGCACTCTAGTCTACACTGGTTTCACCTTTGCCAGTAAGAAACTAAGTGTACTAAATACCAATTATACTGACCATGGTAATTATGGAAATTACGCTTGATATGCTTGAGTTAACATTCTAAAGTGACATTAATGATGACGAGGCCAAGTTAGAGTTCTTGGAAAAGAGACAAATTGCCTTCCAAAAGAAGAGAGTCGTGCTGGGGCGATTTTTTGACTAGTTCGACGGAATTTCGACACAGTCCAAAATTTTCGAGTACGGGATGTTCCATCTGGATGGATAGCACGCTATACATGCAGAGTGCTTCTGTTGTACTGAGTTGGGGAGATCCGAGGGTGCGGTCGGATTCCCAGCGTAGGCGGTGTAACCAAGCACCCACGCTATAGGAATTTACATTGAAATGTTCACTGCAATGGCCGGAATTTTGGTAGTCCACCAATCAAATTTCTATCCTAGTATGATGGAAAAAGGGGGTTTGCGTTGGGCCGTTTTCTGCTGACCTTGCCTGGTGCACGGGTGTGTCGCGCAGCAATTCCGGGTTACTTTATTTGATGTATGGATATTACTTATCTATTAACTAGAAGTAGGTCATTCTGATGATTTTTCCACTTAATTAATATTTGAATCTACTTTTAATACTCTAACTTGTCTCTCGACTTACTGTACTAATTATTATGACTATACTTACTGTACCAATTGTCCTAGTGTGTGGAGCTGATATAAGTATCAACTATCCTGAAGATTCCACTATCGAGACGTAGTAACAATCATTCTGAGCTCAGAGAAGCTGTTGCTTATACCGTTTCCGAAAACACGTGACTCGAAGGTATTTTGTTGGGAGGTTTGTGTGCGATGCAGATTTCGGTTGCATTGAAAACCGGGAAGTCTCTAGAGGGCCACCCAGCCACGGCCATCTTCTTTTTTATTATTTTCTTATTTTTCCTTCTTCTTTTTTTAGTTCTTTTTTTTTTTTGATTCTGAGTGTGATTCCCAGATGATCTCCAACTGATCCTCGACTTTCAGCACGTGTATCAAAGAAGTGTGGCCCGTTTGAATTGAAGCCCAATATATTTTTTGGACACGCAGTTGTGGTGGAAAACCATGCCGAGTTTCGGTGGCCCTTCGACGTTCAAGTCGATGTCCAAGTCCCTTTTTGACTTTTTGTAGGGACATTTTGGCGGTGGGTTCCAGTCTCATCCGGAATATCCAGTAGATCTTCGGAGTCAGAGTTGGAAGTCCTGAATCCCAGTACCAAGAAGGTGGCCCAGTTCCAAGAAGGAGGCCCAGGATCAAGAAGGAGGCAGAAAGGATTGCCGAGCTGGACCACTTCTTTTCTAAATACCCAGACTTTAAGGTTTTGGAAGTCTTGAATCCCCAGTACCAAGAAGAAAGCACATGGATATCTTGGATATCGGATTTGGGCTTTTCTCCAAGCAAATAGAGCACTTTTTGTGGTATCCGGAAATGGTAAATCCTAATGGGGTAGTATGGTAGGATCTCATAGTAATATGGCATAATTCATTGTGGTGTATACTTGATAATTTCAATAAGTGACCGGTTTTATGGCTCTAGAAACCCCATACTATTACCAGCCATTCCAAAGACCCAAGTATTGTTTCAATTGCCGTGTTAGGAAGTTGCATTATACAGTCCTCCGTAATTTGTTTTGGCCCAGTATTCTGTAGTCGTCTCTAGATCATCAAGTAGTGTCTGTGCAGGAATACTTCACCTAGCCAATATATCTTCCACATATAAAGACTTCTCAACGTTGACTATCCCATATCAGCAACCAATCAATATAACACTGTCGCACACAAGCAAGGGTTCCTCTTCATCATTGTTCAAGTAGTTTTCGACGGAACCATGGTGTTCCACGACGCAAGGTTCCTTAGCAACGTCAATCCAAGCCACCAAACATCAAAAAAGACAAAGTCAACACATAATTTCACAAGATTATCTCCAGTAGCCTGCATTTTTCGAAGGATAGTGTGAAGGTATTTCTTGATCTGGTCAACGGCATAATAATGGTCCACCAACATCTTTTCGAATATACCCATCAACTTATCTTGTAAGTGCACTGCGGCTTTCAAGTGTGAAACCTGGCCAGGACCTAGAAATGCTAGCACCATTCGAGCAATGTCTTAGTCAAACTCTTGCCAAACTCCTGTTCAGAAACACAATCAAATGCAGACTCAGGCTTTACAAGCCAAAGTGAAGATAGCTAGCAGCGTCATTACATGTCGGAGTCCAGATCTATGTCTGGGTACACATCGCTGGTCTTGCTAACAGAAAGGATTCTCACATTGACGGGGTGAAACTCTGGGTTTTTTGCAGAAGGTTTGAATCTAAGTTTGCCGTCTTGGATCCCAAACGCTGAAGTCTTTCTAAACTGCAAGCTCTCGGTTACGGAAAACCCCCGCTGGCGTCTTGGGGAAAACCGAACGTAGCCATCTTTGCAGATATTGACGAATAGCTTCGTTTCATAATTGACGATGGACCCATCACTATTCAATACCATTGTCAACTCATTCTTTCCGTTGGGCTTGATGAAGCCGTCGACTTGGCCCAACATGCTGAAGCGGAAGTTGGGGTCTTTTGTTTCAATTGTGGGGCTAAGCAAGAGGCCAGCATGAGCCAAGGATAAGAAAGAGACTAGGAAAAGGGGGAAAAGGGAGAAAAACTGCATTGGAGGAAAAAGATGGTTGTAATTATAAGGTGGGGGGGGGAGGGGGTTTATATAGTAATCAAGTGTGGGGTGAGGGGGTATTTAAGTTTCGCAGCCATGCAAGTGAATGTTGCTCGCGCAGGGGACTGCATATACGCACAACAGATGAAACACAACTGGGGAAAACAGCAATGGACTGCACCTCTTATATGTAGGAGTGGGTACTATACAAACTTTTCGCAATTGTTTTACTCCGACGACATTTTTATATTTGTGAATAGAAACGTGAGGGTTCAGTTTCGGAGCTGTTTTATCATAAACCCTGTGAAACGGGCCCATGCGGGAGTAATAGGTTGTCTGCAGGAATTATAGGCTTATGTGCAGTACACTCACGGTATCTTGCATGGACTCCCAATTTCATTCTCAACCTATTGTTTTGGACCGGTCATTTACACCTGCACCCAGTCGAAAATTGCTATTAGTCATGAGTCTGGCGGAACCTAATGACCAGATTCAAATGGCCAAATTTACATGGCCTAATTGGGAAATCCGAGGGTATTTTGTAGATTTCTAGTTAGTTTGAAATGAAAGGAAAACAGGTACTAAAGGTTCGAGGTTGGGTAGATCACGTGGCCTTCCTGAATCAGTTACATTTGGGCCGGATTGGCTTAATTGGGTCGGAATTGGGCCGGAATTGAGTAGGGGCCGGAATTGGGCCGGAACTCGAAAACATCACACCCGTACACCACGCAACCTCGGTACTAAAACGTCAAATTCCAACGTCTTTCCACCCACTGAAATTTTGAAAAAAGGGGATTCTTTAGGAATTCATAGATTCGAATCGTTTAAATAATTTAAGAGAGTATTCTGCATATAAAAAGTTCCATATACAGGGTCCCCCACAATTTATGGACCCATTTCTGGGGTTAAATGTCACGTTAATCCCATTAAAAACCACAGATTTTGTCCGTTGTTTTCCAAAAAAAAACCTGGAAAAAACACAGAGTCTCAGTTTACTCATCTAAGGAATTAAAAAATTAAAAGATGTGGTTTACAGAGAAACTGGAGAAGGAAATAGACTACTGGGTCGTGTCCGTACGGGCTGAAAACGTAATGGACGGTTTTTTCCCTTTTTTTTGGACGATTTTCGGCTAAAAACGACTGAAACAACATACGCTAGTATGCAGGTCTCCGGAACGTTTGGCCTTTAAAATCGACCTGCACAAATGTCGCCTTAATTTCTGATTTTTGACATTTTGGTGAATTTTGTACTGTTATTAAACCATGTCCTGCAGACAAATACAAGTCGCAGCAAGTTCCTACTTTTATTACCCTCGGAACTCCGTGGGAATTGGGATTAGCTCATTATTCAAGTGATACTGATATTAGGGGGATGTACTGGTGTGCGTGTATATAAGCGACTATATACCGGACAAGACTGTAGTACACGAAGAAAGGGTCAATTCTTTGGCCACACACCGGCCAAATCCGAGACAAAACAGCATGGTTTATGTAACGAGGGGTAAGAGTGAGAGTCCCAAATTTGGTTGAGTTGCCATTGCTGGAACCGTGGAAATTGACCCCTAGGTGTCCTGCACATAACCAAAAGTCCACATTTAATTAAAAGCCCAATCCACCATTCCGACCATCAACCGAATAATGCATCTTCACAATAAAATATTCTTGGATTTCCACTTGAAAAACACGGAGAAGGAATATTGCATAATTTAAGAAGGTACTGCCTTATATGCACTCCGGCTTATTTCTCATTCACAAGGCTCTATCACTGAGTATCGCAAACAAGAGATACTCTGAGATCTAGAAATGTCTTTTCATGTTACAATTCTTTGTGGGTAGTTATTTTTCCAGGCGTCCTGCATATAGTACCACAATTTCAAAGGACCGTTTTCCCCCACAATTCCACTAATTAAAAAGATCCCTTTTTCAAGACTCCATTAGAATGTTTTGTGACTTCAGCCAGAACAGATTTCACCTTCATTGACTCAAAATTGAAGCAGTTTCGTCTCGAAAATCACCCATTAGGTTTATCGGTCACGTGACATGGCCAGCAATTCCTGCATTTAGAAACAAACCAATCAACCAAGTCTGGAAAGCCCAAAGACAAACTTTTAATGTACACACGACATTTTGAAGGGAATTTAAATCATAAAAAGTCTTGGATCCTGCACATAAGAAAGTAGTGACCCAGTAGCGAATCAACATGACATTAACTCACAGATATTCTTTCTTTTTCGCCAAAAGAAGGGCTTTTTTAAGAAATGCTGATCTTGTATCACCTTCCGGAGTGTCGTCCTGCACAGAAGGCGGCTCGGCCATCTTGGGCTTCACAACTCCCTCCGCCACCAAATGTTCCCGGGCAGTCCCCAATAAATTTCCATGATCATCAAAAACCATTTCAGTTCCCAAAAGTTTTCGCCACGAAGTCTTATAGATTTGCCCATCGATGGCACTGAGGTTACTGAAAAACACCGATTCGGGGTCAGCAGCCGCATTAGCATTATCGGAGATTTTGAAGAGTGGGTTTTCATGGTCCAATTCCGTCATCTGCAACTTTGCATTTGGGTTGATGAGGAGCTGGTCCGTGAGCCCGGGTTCCTCCGATGCTTTGCCTTCCCGGGATAAATCATCATAAAACGATGGTGCTACCACCGGCACATCAATGGCAAAGTACACTTCCTGCGGTTAGTAGAGTCCGTACCACTGTGTATTAAGTACGTACCTCGTAAAGAGACTCTTTTTCTTTTGGCTCCAGTTCCGTCTCTTTTGATTTCTCCAGCTCCTTTTCCCTCTCTTTTCGTTCCTTTTCCTTTTCCTTTTGCTTCTTTTCCTTCCTGGCCTTGATATCTTCGTCGGAGCCGGCCTCGAACTTGACGTCGAAGTTCCAGTTCATTTCCTCTCCATCCGTAAGAAAATCCGTTCTGCCGTTTTCTTTTAACTTCCAAAACCCACTGTCCTGCACATAGCGGTCCAAGGAACATGCACCTGCCCGAAGCTTGGTTTCGCCCTCGAAATCAATGGCATCATGGACGGAGCTCAACTGCATCAACGACATGCCTAGGGCGATTTTGGTGGCTGCATGAGTCACCAAAAGCACGCACGTGACCTCGGGGTACTGGGATTCAAATTTCGGCACAAACAGATGCCAGAACCGCCCCGCCCGATCGAAAATGTCCGTTTCCGATTCGCCCAACTCCGACGGAATCACTCCCGAACCGTCCCAGAGCTCCGAATCTCCAATCACAGAGGGGAAAAACTCCCGGTGCTGCTCGTACCCCGCCGGAACCGGAATCACGCCTCGGTCTTTCTTAAACCACTCGCCGATCCCCCGGTCAATGGCGATCCGAAGCCCCAATTCCTTAGCAATTGGTTCCAGCGTCTCTATACACCGGTAAAACGGCGACGACAAAATCATCTGGGGTCTCACGGCGCCGTCCAACCCTGAAATGTATTTGGCCAATTGTTTCGCCTGCTCCACGCCGTGTGCCGCCAAAACGGGGTCACTATCGATTCCCGTGGGGTTCGGCGGGTGCGGCGGCGGAAGCCAGTTGGATCTGTACCCGTGGCGGGCGATGTAAATGGTCTGAAGAGTCATGGTGGAAATGGAAGTGGAAGTCGAAGGTGTTGGTTGACGTGAATGAGGGCGCGCAATTTATACTCTGGGGGACTGTATTCACTGGAGGATGTACTATACAGGAACTACTTACCCTAATAAAAGAATTGATTTTGGTTTACTTGGACTGTTGTAATCTGGAGGGCTTGTTATACTGCTGAAATAGACAAAACTGAAATTTGGTAGAGTGTGGTGGGTTGAAGGAGGCTTTTGTCAAAGGGGTTATATGCAGGACATGACTATTCCACTCTAATCTACTCCACTACTATACTCTACCAAAACCCACTGAACTACTATAGTAGAAAGCTCTATTATACAGCTGTAATATACTTTTTTACCGTTTAACTAGCAGGGTGGCGGATAGTATGAGGCTTGAATGGCATGCTCTTATATGCAGTACGCTACTACTCTCCTACTTTCCCTTTTGATTTACTACTCTACAGAGATCCGCTGTAGTGATAGACGCTACAGCTCTTCCAAACTACTATAGTACTTAAACTCTAGTTTAGTAGAGTGTGGTAGATTTGGGTAGTAGCCTTTTGCTAAAGGGTTTATATGCCGGATATTA
Source organism: Metschnikowia mauinuiana (assembly GCA_002374555.1). Classification (NCBI taxonomy): domain Eukaryota; kingdom Fungi; phylum Ascomycota; class Pichiomycetes; order Serinales; family Metschnikowiaceae; genus Metschnikowia; species Metschnikowia mauinuiana. Next base: position 39,201 of record NKZY01000819.1, on the reverse strand, counting down.
TTATTCTATACAAAACCTTTAGCCTGCCAAACGAGCTGTTCATACAAGATCTATACTACTATTATTCCGAGGTGGCCAATACCACTACATCATACATTCCTGCTATTTTAGTAGAGTGTAGTGGATTTCAAGAGACTTTTGCCAAAAGGCGTATATGCAGGATAGGACTACTCTACTCTATCACTCTACCAAATATCCACAGTACTACTATAATCCACCGCTCGACAAAACTGGTATCATGAACATCACTGCTTTTATAGTATAAGCGTATAGCGGGTTCATTAGGCTTCTTCCAGCGTGTTTATATGCAGGACGCAACTAATCTTCTACACAGAAGATCTATCCTAATAAAAGAACTGATCTTAATAATTTTACTACTATAATATGCCGCTTGGCGATTTGATCGAAAGATACGTAACTGCTTTTTTCAGTAGAGTGTGGTGGATATTATGAGGTTATTTACATGAAAGCTTATATGCAGTACGCTTCTACGCTACTCCACTCTACTCCACTCTACTCTACTCTACAACTCTAACGAATCAAAAAATACTACCAACACAAATTTACACCTGAATGAACAATTGGGTTTTAATTTACAGGTCTACTGGTTTAGTACAGGAGTGTGGCGGTTCCTACTGGGCTTTCTTGCCTGTCAGTTTATATGCAGTATTTGACTCCACTACTCTACAAAACACATACTTTATTCAACGTATACTTTACCAACAAATTCAACACTACCATTACAGACCTAAATAGTCCACTACTTTTCCGATTCTTTTTATTTGGAGTGGGTGGATGTTGTTATGACTTTAAGACCTGAGCACTTATATGCAGTACTACATTGTTAGTATCAGGACCAAGGCACTTTTTCATTACATCAAGCTAGTAGTAGGGACAAGGAGGCTACTAATATATTACAATTACCTCGAAAAGTCCATACTCTGTTTCGTATTGCACCGTACTTCTGGATTCCTGCATATAGCGAGTTTAGCTGTACCCAGGAGAATATGAAAGTCTTGCGAATCAAATATTCCGCTATTGGACGATACGCATCTCTACTTTAAAGAATCATCGGTTTCATCGTAAAATTAAGTGTTCTGAACAGAATATGGCTACTACACAGATTTGTCACGTGATCTTGCGTACACACCGCCCCCACCATCCCAAATCCCCCACTCATAGCGCAACAATCTCTATACCTCCTTACACCTTACCACAATACCTCCCTGCCCTTTCTATAGCATTACTGGAGTTGGTGTGTAGAAATCTGTGGGAAAAACTTGTATCCTGCATATACCCTCGAGCCTGCATATAACTTAAATCCTACATACAACTCCCTCAAGTCCAACTTCATCTACAAATGTCTACTTCATTCTGCGGATTGAATCAAGTTACTCTATAAACAGTGGTCTAGATCAAAAACTCCAAAGGGTTCTCGACGATCTTCTTGACCTCACGGATCCACTCGCCTCCCTTGGCGCCGTCAACCGTGCTATGGTCAAAAGTACCGGTCAAGGTCATAAAGTCGTCGAAAACAAAGCCTTGCTCATTAACGGAAGAAGGCACGGCTTTTTTCTCCACGGTTCCAATGGCCACGATGGCACTTTGCGGTGGGTTGATGATGGATGTGAACGAGTTGACGGCGTGGTTCATTCCCAAATTGGAAATACAAATGGTTCCGCCTTGGTACTCCTCAGGGGCCAACTTGTTGTCCTTGGCTCTCTTGCCCAAGTCCTTCATCTCGCGGGAGATGGCGGCCAAGCCCTTGGAGTGGGCGTTCTTGATGATAGGCGTGATCAAACCGGTGGGGGTAGCCACGGCCACGGAAACATCCACCACGTTGTATTGTCTGATGATGCCTTGGTCGGCCATCCAGGCGGAGTTTGCTTCGGGAACACGCAACGAAGCCAAGGCAATGGCCTTGATCAACAAGTCGTTCACCGATAACTTGTACCGGTCCTCGGAGGTGGAATTGAGCGATTGGCGCAACTTCAACAACTTGGACACGTTGATGTGCGACTGCACAATGTACGTGGGCGATTGCTGGGTCGACTGCAACAATCTGTTGGCAATAGTCTTTCTCATGCCGGAGATAGGAATATCTTGGTAAGTGGCGGAAGCGGCGGATGCAGGAGCAGAAGCAGAAGCGGCTGGAGCAGCGGCGGCTGGAGCCTTGTAGTTCTCCACGTCCTTGGCCACGATTCTGCCGTTAGGTCCGGATCCCTTGATGTTCTTAATAGCAATGCCTTTGTCCAAAGCAATGGTCTTGGCCAAAGGAGAGGCAAACACACGGCCAGCAGGGGCCTTGGCGCTGGAGCCGGACTTGGAGCCGGAGGAAGGCTTGGAGTCGGAAGCGGACTTGTCCGAGCCGGAAGATTCCTTCTTCTCGGTCTTCTTCTCGGTCTCGGCCTCGGGGGCCTCGGTCTCGGGCTTGGTCTCGGCCTCGCCTGCATCCTCCGCAGTGAAGCCCTCAAAAGCTCCCACATCCCCCGAGTCCTCCACGTACACGGCAATTGGCTTGCCCACGGGAATGTCCTGGGTTCCGGCCTCCACCAAAATCTTGGCCAAGTAGCCTTCCTCCTGGAACTCAAAGTCCATGGAAGCCTTGTCGGTCTCGATCTCGGCGATCGGCTCTCCGGGCGCCAACTCGTCCCCAACGGCCTTGGACCACGAGGCAAGTCCTCCTTGAGTCATGGTGGGCGACAAGGCGGGCATATTGATGATGGTGTGGGAGGGGAAGTCCTTGGCGGCGTAGAATCTGACGGCCCGGGCCATTCCGGGGGCGAAAAAGGCCGAGGCGAGGCTTGGCTTCTGGGATTGGATGGCGGCAGTACGCAACGAGGCGACGGCGCGTCTACGGGCAAACAAGGCAGACATGGTGGGTGAATGGGGGGGGAAGAAGAAAGCTGCTTTGTTGGCGAGGTGAGCATCGCATGGTTGTCTTCCGCCCGGGAGTGCATGTCCGGCGCGCACCGGTACACCACCCCGTCTCCGAGTCCCGCTATTTTAAAACACCTGTACACCCGACATAGACGCGTAAACCAGTACACCCGACATCCACCCTCGAATTCCTCACCCCCGGGTTTCACCCTCGAAATCACCACCCCCGGGTTTCACCCTCGAAATCACCACCCTATCTCTGGCCCAACCGGTTTTCGCAGCCAGTTCCCCCCCCCCTCCACGCCCGGTCAATGTACTACACCGCGCTAACAAACCATTACCACTTTCGGACTCATGTCCGTAGTTTTAGTCTGTCTAAAACGGTATCCTGCATTATTGTGAATTCCTGCATCTACACATGTGCATGTTGCAACCAAAGCAGGTCTGGGAACTTAAAAACCAAGTTATCCAACAGCATTTAATACTTGTGTTTGGTGCTCGTAGAATTATTCTACAGCTGTAGTCGGGAATAGAGTCCAGTATTACAGTAATATATTCAGTCCATTCCAGAAATAGTAGTGTCTGAAAGTGTCTGAAATTGTCTGAAAGTGTCTGAAATTGTCTGAAAGTGTCTAAAAGTGTCTGAAAGTGTCTGAAAGTGTCTGAAATTGTCTGAAAGTGTCTAAAAGTGTCTGAAAGTGTCTAGTAACTGTCTGAAAGTGTCTAGTAACTGTCTAGTAACTGTCTAGTAACTGTCTAGTAACTGTCTCGTAACTGTCTCGTAAAAGAGTATCTATCTTAGGTTGTACTGGTCTATCTTGGGGTGTACTGGTCTATCTTGGGGTGTACTGCTCCTAGACTGAACTGATTGATACTCGTAAAACCCTTTGAGCGGGACCTCCTATTTATGTAGTCCTGTGGCTTGGCGATGGCTCCCGATGACTTTCCAATAGCACCTGCATGTAAAAGACCAAGATCAGTTTCATCTGGACCCACTTATATGCAGGCGCGCGAGTATGCAGTACATCAGACACTCTACGAGGTCCTCATGTTCAAGTGTGCCCTCTGAGATTAATCCAACGGGGAGCCTCTTGTTTGCTTGGGAGGAGCCTTTGAAACCGGAGAGGAGCTCGGAACTTGAGCTCAAATGGGAAGATCCACTGTTGTTTGTTTAATGGCCCCCCCCCACTGGATTTCTCATCAAAAGCAAGTTGCAATGCGCTGAATTGTAGATCCCGCAACAATTTTTCCTTCTATCCATAACTTGGTCTTGGCGAATTGCTCTGGAACGAAAGGGGCACGGGGTCGAATTTGGGGAAAGATGTTCAACTTAATATGCGCGGACTGCACATACCTTATTTTGAGACTATGGATCCTGCACAAAAGCCCTTTTCCACAATGTTTCCACAACACACAACCACAATCTGGCCGGTCCAAGCAAATTGCAGTAAAAAGCCAGAGTATTATTCGGTAAATCATACGTTTTTGTAAAAAAAAAGATTTTTCTTTTTTTCCGTGGTGCTCTTGCCTAATCCAGACTTTTAACGCAAATCATGACCGAATCTGTCCAAATTCTGAACCACAAAAATCCAGAAAAACAAGTTTAGGGATGAATTTGCTCGATAAATCCACCAAAAACAACGATTTTAAGCCAAAAACTGAAGCCTATTTGCAGGTAAACCATTTAATTAAAATACCAACCTTCCAAGAAGCAACAATTCTGAAGCCAGTTCACCAAATATACACTGTTAAATATTCAATATGCAATAATCTGTATAACCAAATACTCTGAAACTTTTTTGAAACAATTTGGAAACGTTGCTGGGTAAATGTGCAGTACAATGATGTGTGGACTGCATATAAGCATCCCCGAAATCGATATAAAAACATAAAGCTACAGTTTGGAGCCAATCAGCATCGTTAGCAGCTAATAGAATGCAAAAAAATAATAACCGGTTGTAGTGGACGTTTTGGGGCCGACGAGATGGGACTCTCGGAATAGGTCACGTGCCCGACTTACCCTGTCCCTAACTCCTTACACACTTCAAACCGGAATGTTTTTACGAAACTGGTCAGGTGACGAAATTATGATGACTTTAAAAAAATCTCGAATTGACTCGAAATACGTTTTGGGGAATACGTTCAAACGACCAAAGTGAACAGGCCGGAACTGCATATAGGCCCCGGATGGCGTGTCCATTACCGGCCATTTCCACCAGATATACAGCCTAATCCCCCCTTTGAATCTCTGGATGCACGAGTACCTCGAGAAAATTGATCCATGTGTGTGTATTTCTCTATAAATATGATGGTGCTCCTGCATATAGAACACGTCCTGCATATACTCCAGAATGCCACCTCTAAAGCTCCACAGGGCTGCCGTAAAAGCTAGCATCCACCAAAAAGTCGCTCTTGGCCATCAGCGCCCCAATGTCCCGGTACCCTTTCTCCCCCACGCATTCGTCCTCGTAAATCACGTGCACAGCGCCGTTTTTAAGCAAACTGTCCTTGGCAGTTTGCCAGGAAAACCGGACAAGTCCAAAACACCACCCAAACACTTTATCCACGTTGCTGTTTAACCACCGGCTGGTGGACGGGTCCAGGGGGTACCCCAGGCCAAGCAGCTGACCCTTTAATTGGTCCAAACTTTCAGCATACCACTTCAAATTCATATCCCTCGTGACCTTGGCCACCACCGAAGCCGTACTGACGATCGGGTAAATGCTGTCTGCTTTTTTGGTGACGATAATGTCAATTCCGGGGAAAAAACGCTGGAGTTTGGCCTGGTAACTCGCAGGAGGTCCCACGGTATCCACAAAGATGCTGGTCACGTGCACGCCCTTAGCTAGAATGTCCTTAATGAGCTGGATGGTTGTATCGTGGGCCTGTTCGTTCAAATTGTACAGTCCTGCACCTAGCACGCTCCGGAGCATGCCGTTACTGATATCCTTGGCGGTCATTGTGCAGGCCGCCCAGCCCACGTGCTGGAAGAGTTCGTGGCTTGGATCGTGGAGTTTCTGGAAGAGATCCGTCCTCACGTGATCCTTGAGCACTTTCGAGTCAGCAAACCCGTACCTCTTAAGTTCTCCTTGGTAACTTTCCAAGCAGTACGAAACTCCGTACACCATGGGGCCTAAAACGGGGCCTCGGCCTGCTTCGTCCACTCCGAGAACAATGTTGGCGTTGGGGGTTTGCTGGATTTTCTGGGGGATTTCCGTGTGGTAGGTGTTGGAGTTGAACTGGAGCTTGTCCTGTATGCAGGTCACCGTCTTTGGCCACCAGCCCTCGGGATTTTGAGGTTGTTCGGTCAATTTCCTCTTTTTCTGTGCAGACTGCAGGTCGGTATCGATGGAATCCAATTCCGGGGTCCTGGTTCCTTGAAGTTGGGACGCGTCCGAGGTTTCGGTTTTGATAGAGTCCGGGTTCGGGGCCATACCAGGGGCCTGCGCACTAGTCTCCCCGGAACTCACTTTATTTTCTGGTTCGGTTACCATTCCCTCCATCCCTGACATTATAATTGGAACGTGGGGAGTTGATGGACCAGGTTATGGTGGGAGAAGAAACGTCTTTAAACGCGCGAGAAAAATGCCGTACTGCATATAGACCCGTGCACCCAAAGATTCTTTCCTGCACACTATCCTGCACACTATCCTGCCTTCTATCCAACACACTTCTATCCAGCAGGCTAGCTCAACCACCGCTTGGTCGTTTCATAGGTTAAAAAAGTGATGCACGTTGCCGGAAGAACGCGGAGCACATTAGCACTAATGCCTTTGTAGAATCCATGAAGGCGGTCCTGCAGGTAGATCCGTCTCGTGACCGTCCACACGTTCCGAGGTTCATGGTCGAAATTGTAGCTCTGCATCTGGGACCGAATTACCTGCGTAGGATATAGGAAGGCCATACTAACGGTTTTCGACATCACCGAGGCCGCTAGGTACTGCAGGAAAGCAAGGTCCGGTCCGTCTTCCCGGGCAAAGTAATTCTTGGCATGATCATAGAGCGTAAACTGGAGACCGGCCTGGATCACGTGGAAAAGCGAGGGCATGGTTCCGCTCCAAAAAGTCCGGATCCCTTCCTTGTGGACTATCTGCAGGATCCCGTCCCATACCGACCGGTACGAATTGGTCTGGCCACGCAGGGTACTCAAAATCCGGGTTTTCAAAAGCCAGATTGGGTTTGTAAGAACCGAGGCTACAGCCCCGGCACTCGACGACGCGGCAAAGTAGTACACCGTCCCGTCGGATGCAGTGAAGTAGCGTTTGCTCTCTGCATATAGACTGAAGTAGAGCCCCCACGCCGAAACATTGCCGAAAAGATTGGGCCCAAGCCCCCGGTAGTACTGGCGGGCCACGTGACGAGCCAAGGACCCCCTTTTCCCGTTTTTTTCCCACTCTTGGCGGCCATCGGCGGAGATTTGCCCAAGCACACTTTTGACCAATGAAAAAGGCCCGGAAGCGGGGTGTTTCGAGAGCTGCAAACGCACCTTGACGAGATCTAGCGGTTGCGTAATCACCGTACTGGCGAAACCGGCAGTTAGACCCGAAACGGCCTCGCGTTGGCGGTCGGAAAGTGGCATGGTGGGTTAATAATAGTGGAGTTGATGTGATGTGCGGGAAAGTCACGTGTGTGCGCACGTGACAGGTAAATCTGGCTACTACATACAACACCCCAAATCTAGCCATTCCACAAATCGTTCAATTCGAGAGAAAATGAATATCACAATTGTACATTGAGTAGAATAAAATATCTAAGAAAAAATCCGGGTACCCCTGGATTATCTATGGGGTCCCGGGACCGGGAGCTTATATGCAGGATATATATTCCACTTGCGATGTAGCAAAAATATAGTTAGAGAGATCGAGATATTTATAGAGTGATGGCGATTGCTGTATGGAGATAGAGATATATGTAGAGAGATGGAGTTAAAGCTGAGTCTAGATATTGAAGTGTAGGTGTACATGTAGAAATGCAGCCTATGTGCAGGTACATGCAGCAGTGCACGAGAAAAGGGTAGAGTTCTGGCCCGTCATGGATTCAATTTGGCTGAAAGTAATGTGAACTAATATCATCAATTGTACAAAGCTGCTGCTCAAATCTGAAGTGGGTGCTGTCGCTGGTTGTCGAGATACATACCCCCAGGCGACCTGCAGATAGACAGCATCCTGCATATACCCCTGGGTGTTAGAATAACTACTAAACAGGGCTCGGGATGTGTTAAATGAAAGTTTATATCAATTACGATATTGCCTTTTGAGAATCCATGAAATTGTCTAATCAAGCGGATCTGGTAGATCCTGTATAGTTCCGTGGCTGCTCCGGGTAACCCCACCCGAATTTTGAAAACTACCGATTTTTATAATTATCAGCTTCACAAATCTCTTTTCATCGACATTTGGACTATTTTTGTTCCACAGTTAACTATAATATCAGTAACTCCTGCACGTTTTTTGCTCCTGCATATGGCGCTGCACGGTGGCCGATCCACTTCAAACCATGGCATTTTTTGTTTTTGAAAAAACTGGAACATCTTGAATGACACTTGGAGCTTGGATTGGATTTTGCTCCCCTGGGTTGAATCCGGCATGAGTTTGCTGTTATAGCCGGAATTATAATTCCGGTCAAAAAAGCCCAGACCTGTTCCCAATGTGACCCTCAATCTGCTTTTGCATAATCTCATGTGTCTGTTTTTGGTCTCCTGCAATTTTTTCGCCATCGGGCGTGCTTCTTGTCCGGAGCTTATTGTGGCGTCCCAATTGGGAAAGGGTCTCAAACCCAAGCTGCGGGAACTTTCGCACCCAAAAACGCATGCGGGGCCGTGCATCGAAAGTACATGCATTGAGGACGTGCATGCAAAGACGTTTTTTCCCAAGTATATAAAGCGGACTTTCCCCCCCTCCCCTCTTTCGTACCTATCCTCATCAACATCATTCACAATGGCTGCTCCTCAACAACAATCTTCTAAGAAATCCACCGCTGCTCCAAAGGACAACTTCTGGACCCTCAAGACCAAGTACGGATGGTCTCCAGCCTGTGTTATTGCTTAAACAATAACCAATCATAAAGTGTGTGGAGTCGTAATGGTCAATGTCTAATATATAGAGCATCTTTGCTCCCCTGCAACATATATCTCAATACAAAACATGCTTGAAACGTGTAGAACAATGAATCCATTTGTCTTCTGTCTTTTGTCATTTGTCATTTGTCTTTTGCCTTTTGCCAACCTCTTTTATTCAATTCACCTGATTCACTCAGAAAATACTTGGAGTGGCTCTTTCTCGTCTGTTGTCAGTATTCTGATAATAAGTAAGCTGGCACAAGAGCTTTTTCTCGGACCGTCTTCTTGGTCTCTTTTCTTGTCTTTTGTTCGACTTTCTTGGCTCATTTTTGGCCGAAAACTCAAGTTTTTTTGTCTTGGTGTGAAGGTATGAGTTTTGGGGGAGATAGTATAATGGACTGGGTAGAGGACATTATCGGCATTTTCTCGAGAAAATCCAGGGCTGGTTTTGGGTGCATGTATGGAGGCCCATAGTCATTGACCAACATATCATTCAAAGCCGACGTGCAATCTTTGGAAATGTAGTGTGGATGGAACCCGTCCAAGCTGATCATGATGGTGGTTGGGTGGAAATAGTGGGTTGTATTGGAAAGAAGGATCTTTTCGTTCTGGTACGCAAGAGATTTCCCGGCAATGGCGCTTCTTCCTAGGAACATGATCCCAAGCATAAACACTAGGCACACGGCGAAAACAAGAATGGTCTTGTTGAGCTTGTCATTAAGACGTTTGATGGAGTAATCCCGGAGCTGTGATTGGAAATCCCGTTCACGAGGAGCATAGGTCAACGAAGATGGAAACGGTAACGTAAAAAATGTGAAGACATTGGAATGAGTTCTGGAAAGAGTTTTCGTTTTTTTATAACATTCAATAACCTTGGAAATGGACTAACCAGAAAGAAGGTGTGGGAATGGAATAGTCACGACTCGTTTGTGGCCCAGTGCACTTGTTACAATCCTTGAAAATTCACATCTATCCATGCCAAGTCGTACTCATATATTCAAAAACAGGGACAAATTCTTTTGTTCCAATGTCAATTTGCACTCTTAACAATGCATGATTATGAGCCCAACCCCTTCCATAGAAATTTGTAGACACTGGTTTAGACCCTGGACTCAAAAACTCAATGGGACTGAATAATGGGACTGAAAAAGCTGTTCTGTACCATTGTACTGCAGGCAAGATATTCTGAATGTAGACAAGCTAATCTGATGTGTCTTGGGTAAAATCAGGAACAGCAATGAAGAAGAGCAAATGGTGTGGTGTTGAAAATCATTCGCTCCACAATCACTAACCATTGAAACTCTTTAATAAACACCGTCAATAAACTCCGTCATGAAAACTCCGTCATGAAAAGTTGCCAAAATTGTGTTGCACATAAATCTTGAAGGAATGGTTTTTGGCCCCAAATAAAAGTTAGAAAACATGAAAGATCAATTTATCTGCTTCTGAATTGCTGCTCCTTAGTTTGGTCCATTGCCCCATAAAATCATCCCCAATTAAAAAAAAACCAATTCTATGTTTTCATCTCCTATGTTTTCATCACTCAGTGTTTGGACGGGTACGTCTTGATCCACTACCACCACATCCACTAGTTCCTGATTCCGGATCTCTTTGAAAGTGAATTTGAAAATGAGGCTTTTGAAAAAAAGTCTCAGTTTCAAAGCCTCAACCAATTGAGTATTGAACCAAATGAGTCTGGGTGATGAGTGCATTGAGAATTAGTCTCAGTGTCAGTCTCGTCTCATTCCTCTAACCTCATTGAGTCTGATGAAAATCTCTCACTGGATTGACTGCTTGAATCCATTCATTGAATTGATGCATTGGGTCCATTAAATGGTGAAACCAGAAGTCTCAGAATTAGCGACCATGCCGATGGGGTTTTGAACATCCCTAAGTTTACCATCTTAAAGTCCATCTTATGCTCCCGAGATCATTCCAATTCATTGCTGAATACATGAGATCATTCCGACTTCTAAGGGTATGACTTCTATGAGAGGTTATGATGGTGGATCCATAACATAACGTGGATTCACGTGACGGTTTGATGCAAAAGGAGGAGATAGGAATTTGAAGTGTTTCAGCACCACCTTTGATCATCAGGCCAAAACCACACGTTTTTCGGGTTCACGTGGGGTTCACGTGGTTGGAGGCCAGAGATGAAATCAATGAGTCGTTAGAAGTGTACCCCAGAACTCATACAACCTTTTTTGACAAATAGAAATATTTTTTTCTAATTAAAGGGATATCCAGGAGTTTTTTGGGCTAGGATTTCTTTTCACCAGGACTTCTTCTGGCTCAAATTTGTATGCAGGAAGTTGCAATACAATTTCAGGTTCCTTTAGCCTTTTTTCCGAGCCAATTCCTTGAATATGAGGAACCCAGAAGAAAAGCCAATTGTTTTTGACGCCCATGGATTTCGAAAGCTGTATTCTTTGGAAGTGGCCAGAAATAGCCATTTTGGAAAACAAGGCCATCATATTGGAATATGTAGTGGAATTCAGGGGAGTAGGAACTCAGGACAGCAGGAATTCAGGAAAGCAGGAATTCAGGAGGGCAATCTCAAAAGAATGCGTCTTACCTGTATACTGTCATCAAAGAGGGCTTTCAAAAAAAAGTAGTTGGTGATAGAACTGGGGATTATCTCACTATTTATATATTAAGCATAATCTCCGCGCCCCTTGCCCCCGCCGCCCCGCGCCCAAGATATTTGCAGCCCTCTTCCATGCAGGACCGCGAGCAGGCTGCGCAATATATAAAGCTGCGAACCCCCCTGATTTCACCCTTAATTATTTGCGAATTCACCCATAAATATTTGATTTCACATCGTGGTCCGTTAGTTCAAAGTCACTCTTGATTGGAAAAAGCCACAATGCATAGGGGATTGGAAGGATAGGTTTTGGGTTTTGGGTTCTGGAATTGATTATTCTCAGAACTGATTTACTGACTGAGAGATAGAGTCCCTGACTAAGTGACTAACTTGGCATTATTTTCAAGAACCCATTTGGACCGGTTTACCGAATAATGGAGTCATCAAATTACTTATTTGGTCAATACAAATCTCCCAAGTTACAGAATACAGAATACAGAATACAGAATACAGAATTCCTGTTTTTGAGTTACGGAATACTAAATAATGACTTATTGGTTCTGACTTATTGATTCACTGATTCTAAATAATACAATTAGTGAATACTGAATACTGAATACTGAATACTGAATACTAACTTCCTGAGTTACTGAATTCCTATTCTTGAGTTAGGGAATTCCTGAGATACAGAATACAGAATATTGACTACAGAGAACTGAGTACAGAATACTGAGTACTGAATACTGAGTACTGAATAATGAGTACTGAATATTGAGTACTGAATACTGACTTCCTGTTTTTGAGTTACTGAATACTGAATTTTGTCTTATTGAATATTGACTTATGGATGCACTAACTACTAAGTTACTCTTTACAGAATACAGAATACAGAATACTGACTTCCTGAGTTACCAAAATTCAATTCTTGTGTTACTGAATACTGACTTCTTGATTCCGATTTATGAATTCACTCATTACTGATTTATGGATTCTCTGAATACGGAAAAAGAACTACAGAATAAAGAGTACAGGATAAAGATACAGAATACAGAATATAGAATACGGACTTTTCCACTTACCGATTTCCTTTTTTGCGTTACAGAATACAGAATACAGAATTATGGTCTCACTGGATTATAGATTCGCCGAATATCTATAAATGGATTTACTGAATACTGTTTTACTCTATACAGAATGCAAAATACGGATACAGATTACAGATTCCAGAATACAAAATAGGGAATTGATGATCGGAATGACTCAGTGAATGAATCACAGAATACGGAGCTACAGAATACAGAATACAGAATACAGAATCCAAAAGACCAGCTCACAAAATACAGAATTCAAAAGACAAAATACTGACTTTTGGGTTACCCTATATTGAACACGACTTTTCTTACCACGACCAGGTCTTGGACTTGTCTCTTTTGTTCAATGTCATTCCTGACAGATACACCAAGTTCGATTTGGACCCGATTGACGTGTTGTTTGCTATGGGTAGAGGTTTGCAAAGAAAGGCCACCCACACCGAGTCTGCTGTTGATGTCACTGTCTTGGAGATGGTCAAGTGGTTCGACTCCAACTACCACTACGTCAGACCAACCTCCTCGCACTCCATCGGGTTCAAGTTGAAGTCTCCAGGCCAAAATACTTTCCGATTCGTCAACGTTTTGGACGAGCCCATGTTGGACTCTTTGCCTGAAGACTTGAAAATCATCTCCACAAACTACATGTCATACTCGCAGTCAGAAGAACTTCCATCTCGTCTTCCCAAAGGACCTAAAAAATTGACAAGTTGATTGAAACCCTCAAGCCTATTGATGACTTTAACTTGGTGCCGGTGGAAAAGCCTTATTTGTACGACGATGCTGATTACCAGGTTGTACTTAGCTTCACCATGATTAACTTGGGCAATGGTGTCAACACTTTCGGTGCAGCCACTTACACGGCATCGAAAGTGCCCACCCTCTACACCGGGTTGTCCAGTGGGGAGTTTGCCGAGATACCAGCAATCTATGGTTCCAATACCAACCCCTTTGTGTTGCAAAAAGATGAGGTGGTGGAGATTCAATATGGATCCTGGTTTACATCCTTTCCATTTACACGGACACAGTTTCAGCTCATTTCTCGTTCGGAAGGAACATATGACAATGAAGAGCCTCACATCTACAACGTCCTGAACCCAGAACATACCAATTTCCCAAAGTATCCAATGATGAGAGATACGGTCGTGGTGAATGCAAATGGGTTCATTGTTCTCCGGTTCTCTACACCCCGCCATCTTGAAGCCAGTCAACGAGTACTTGAGGCCAAGGCCTTAGGCGTTGAGACCACACCCGTTGTTGTTGGTCCGATTTCTTAGTTGTACTTGGGTAAGGCCAACAAGGAGTCCTTGGACTTAGACTTTGGGTTTTTGTTGGACAAGTTCGTGCCTATCTAAAAGTCTTTTCTTGCTGAACTCTAAAAGGCTGGAGCCAAGACCGTTCAAATCGATGAGCCTATCTTGGTCTGGGACTTGTCTGAGTCTTTCCAAGCCTTGTACAAGAAGACTTTCGACCAATTGGTTGGCGAGGGCTTGCCTGAAATCACATTGAGTGAATAGTGAAAATTGACTACGTGTTTCTTGATTTCCTGGTTATCTGCCTTTAATTTGGGAATTCCTGTTGAGCTAGTGAGTTCTGAAGATTGAAGACTAAATACTGCATACTGCAAATTGATTCTAATGACTCAATTATCGAGTTACTGAATACTGACTTATGGATTTACAGAATACTGAGTTAAATACAGAAGAATTATTGAATTCGTTCTGGAATTAATAGAGTTATTTGAGTTTATTGGTGGATATGGGTTTCATTTGGTCCTGTCTAAAAAAGTGATTACTTGTATGCAGGACAGAACCCTAAAAGAACGGTTTTTCCCGTTTAACACCGAGTTGGCTTTTCAATTGAGGTATTTCCGAAACCAATGACCGTTAAATAATCCATGAGATTATTCAAAATCCAGAGCTAGTCATGCTCACCAAGAACATAACTTATATGCAGGATGTGCAAGATAGGAGAGGTATAGAGAATTTCCATGAGTTCAAGACTTCCCATATTCAAAAGGAGGTATTTTTCAAGGGCCACCAAAAACATTTGAACTGAAAAGATTTCAGTTCCAGGACAATCGAGATCCAGAAACCGGGGATTTGATTGGACACGGCACTATATGCAGGAAAACAAGAAAGAGAACATCAAGCATTGCCTTAAACGAGTCATTTCTGTTCACCAATGACTCGATGACTCAATAACTGAATCAGGTTTCTTTCTCGTGAAAAGTTAAGGAATTCGATAATGACCAAGTACTAATGCAGAGTATTAGCTCGAGCAATCATCACAATAAATCAGTGCTTATACAAAATGACAGCCAGAGGAGATGACAGCCAGAGGAGGAAGATCCAGGATGATGGTTTATTCTCTATATACAAATGTCTAGGCCGAAGGGAAAGGCGACAATAAGTTGAGCAAGGAAGGTTTCTGGGGACTTGCTTTCCAGCCCAAGTACAAGATGAATGGGATGAAGCCGTAGTGGGCAATGGTGCGCGAGTAGTCCATGACCTTCATGAGTCTCTCCTTGGACTCGTCCGACAAGCTAAGCTGGTAGTTGGCCATTGTTAGAAGGAAGTTAGTGAATTAAAGACTGGAGGTTTGGTGAGAAGTGGTGAAAGAGTTTTTCGGAGGCACGGGGGCGCGCCCTCAACCAGGGCGTAGTGTGCAGGAACAGATCTACAAAAGGTATTAAATTCATCTTCAAAGGTGTAATTTTCATCTTGATCTGTTTTCCGGTCGGAGTGGGGGTTAAATGACTCTCTGGAATTGTCCCCTGGGTCATGGCAATTCTATCACGTGACCTTCACGTGACTATCACATGACGAATCACATGACCTTCACGTGACTATCACATGACGAATCACGTGACTATCACGTGCTGACGCTTCAAAATGATGATAACGTCCAACCCTGGACCATTCAAACCGAAATTCCTTCGTTTCAGTGTCGAATATCGACTAATATTGAATTGTTTTAGAAGTTCAAGCGGCAGACATTGACTTAAAGCCTTTGGAGATTTTGCCGGTCAATTTCAAGGTGAACTCTGACGTCACAGTTGCTAGATATGCAGGAAAACACGTTCCAGAGATTCAGAAAATGGGTTCCAGAGAATCAGAAAATTTCTTAGGAAAACTACCATAAACGTGCAAAAGGCCGTAAAAGGCGTCTAAAGAATATTCTCACTTTTTTACCGAGATTTTGTTGGCTGGATTGTCTAGGGTCAGTTTGGAAGAAATGGAAAGACACGTGACCGAGACCACATTTTTTTTTTTTGGGATTCTTAGAGTTTTGGCAAACCAATCACGCCCAAACTTTAGGAGACTCTAGAATAAAGGGCCCCAACGAAAAGGAAAGCATTTTTCTTGACTCTAGTGCTCAAGAAATGTAGTAAAGTACGGTATACTACGAAATGGGGGGTTATGTGCAGGACCATTGTACTTTTATCCAAATAATCCACTATACAAAGTTTCTTAAAAGGGACATTCTCAAATGAGTGTCTACCATTTTAGAAGACTGTTCCAGATAGAGTTCCATTTGTACAGGTTTACCGTGAAAGTAGACTTTTAGACGTATTGCCGCAGGAGTGCATATAAGCACAGCCGGTATTAACCCGTGCTGCTGGAGTTGACGATAATTAAATGTAGGCGTTTTCAGTGGTGGCGAGTAATGCTTGGGTTCGAGGCGAGGTAATGGGAGGTTGTGGCGTGATATGGAAGAAATGCCATTGTTCGTGTTCCATTGTCCTGTATAGAGCTCGGCCTGCATACAGTACAATGGTAAGAAAAGATCCAAGGCCCCATTCCCCATTCATTCTTATTGTTTCCCCGCCCAATGAAGCTAGACCCTATTCATCGTTAGGCCGAGGTAAACCGTTTCTTTAAATCTTGGGATGTACGGGGGCCAAAGCCACGAAGAATCTTCTTTTTCAAGTCTTTCCAGGTTTGGCCCATGTACCAGAACTCCATGAAATCCAACTCGGTTTCACGAGAGGCGTAGAGCTCGCGAGTGCATATATATATGTATATATATATATATAGATCTGTAATACTGCAAGGGGGGAAGCATGTACTGCATATAGCGTCGCCTATTGGAAGCGAGTATTGTATACAGCTGCATGTACTGCGAAAGAAGATGGTTTTGCAGACAATAAAAGCCATTTCCAGTCTAACTACGGCTTGGATCCCACCAGTGGCTCGGTAGGTACAGGAAAAGCCAAACATCAGAAGCCTAAATTCCAGATCGGGAACCCCAAGTGGCTGGGCTCGCCAAAAATAGCGTGCCCTATGCAGAAACAGCCTATAAACCCAGACCTCCCACTTTATTTTCTTGTAAATACGGAAATTCAGCGATTGTTCTCCTTTTTTTTTGTCCTTAAAATGAATAAATCCCACAGAACAATCCGCCTGCTTCGTCTACTGACATTATCCGAACTTTCCCGGAGAAATTCGTGGGCCAAGCCATTTGGGCGATGTTCGGGACTTTTCTGGACTTTTCTGGACATAAATATGGCGGTTTCCTAGTCATTTTTCGCTGGATTTTCTCGCTTTTTTCAAATCTAATAATGCTTTTAGCTCGCCTACTTCTTCTAGCTTTGGTGGCCGCGTATCCTGGGGCCGGGAATCGTCCGGCGTACATGTTCGTCGCTACAGTCAACGGCGAAAAACACCGGCTCTACGGGATTCCGCTTGCTGCCGTGAATTTCGATCTAAACCTGCATAATGGGGATTCGGAGAAGTGGGTTTTGGGGTACGGAGATGCCGAAATTCCTTCAAAGAAATTCGACTTGAACGATGAAGTTTTATATGCTCTTGATCCCCCGACTGCAGATAAAATGCGGGCTCATAACCAATATCTCGTTTTTGGACCAGGAGGTCCTCTCGCCAAGTTTTACCCAAAAGGGAATAAGCTTGATTGGGTGGATCACCAAAGGCCTTGGAAAAGTTGTCGGATCCACAGGTCCAACGAGTATTACATTGGCCACGACGGCCGGGATTGCCAGGACGCAATGGTGGAGATTTTGGAATTGCCAGAGATCAAAGAGGAGCCAAAAGCAGGTGATCGGGGGGATACTGATCCAAAGGCAAACGGTCCAAAAGGTCCGAAAGGTCCGGTGGTTATGCCGGAGGGTGAAGTCCCAGGCCCGAAGAATGAGCCCGGAAAAGCCCCTTCCGACCCAAAAAACGAGCCCGGAAAAGTCCCTTCCCGTCCGAAATATGAACCTGGACGTGGAGACCAAGACCCTTATTCGGGAGCAGCTGGACCTGTGGACCATGGACCAAATGGAGCAGCTGGAGATGGAGCAGATACACCAGTACACCCGTCTGCACCCCAAAACCCTACGCAAAATGAACCCCATAAACCTAAGGACGGAGAAAACAAGGGGACGAAGGGAAGAGAGGAAAAGCCAGGGAAAACAGAGCCAGGGACGAATCATCCAGGGAAGAAAGAACCAGGGGATAAAGAACCAGGGAAGAAAGAACCAGAGAAAAAAGAACCAGGGGATAAAAAACCAGGGGCTAAAAAACCAAGTGAGGGACCTGGAACTCCAGCTGGGGAAGAGCCCGAGGAAGAAGAGCCCGAGGCAAAAGAGCCCGAGGAAAAAGAGCCCGAGGAAAAAGAGCCCACGGAAAAAGATCCAGTGAAAAAAGATCCAGTGAAAAAAGATCCAGTGAAAAAAGATCCAAAGAATAAAGGTCCAGAGAAAGATGGAGGGAAGCCATCGGATGGAGATGAAAAGCCCGGACTGCATGGCAAGAGTCCTGAAACGCCAGAAGGGGATGACAAGAGTCCTGAAACGCCAGAAGGGGATGACAAGAGTCCTGAAACGCCAGAAGGGGATGACAAGACAGGAGGTAAAGGCAAGCCAGCGGATGGAGCCAAGCCCGAGGGTAAAGAGCCCGAGGGTAAAGATGAAAGGCCCAAGGAGAATGGAAACGATTCTCCAGGCAATGGCCATGGCCATGGGCCCGTGGACCCCTCTCCTTCTCATCCCAAAGGTTCCGACAAGAAGCCCGGTGAAGGTCCCGATCATGGCCACCCAGAGCCAGATGATGGTACTGGTGGTGATGATTCTTCTCATGGGACAGAGCACGGTACCCCTGATTCCGGAGACAAAGACAAAGACAAAGTGAACAGAGAAAAGGACGAAGTGGGCAAAGATGGAGACAAAGGAGACAAAGATGAGGACAAAGTGGACAAAGTAGACAAAGAGGGAGACAAAAAGATGCCTGAGAAGTCCTCGTCTAAAGGACTGAAATCACCCACTTCTTCCGTCAAAGAAAAGAAAACGTCCGATTCGCCTACTTCAACTGCAAAAGTCCGGGACCCGTCTATTTCAAGTTCCATGCGGAGTTGGAATGGCAGCTCCACCATGACGGAACCACAAGCTCGCACCACATCGTGTGCTTCCGACTCCGATTCCGCCAAATGTTCAGCCGTTGTCACCACCACTAAAAAAACATATACTAACTATACGATCTACTGTCCTGCACCGACGACCGTGAAGTTGACGGTGTGTGATTCGAAGTGCAGGCCCACGACTGTGGTGGTGACGACTGCTACTACTGTGAGCTTCGCGGGAGTGTGTATAGTGCCCGAGACCATCAGTACTACGATGCCTATGCCAAGTGGACAATCTGGAGAACCTGGAGAATCTGGAAAGTCTGGAGAGTTGGGAGAGTCGGGACAAAATGGACAAATTGGACAACTTGGAGAGTCTGGAAATTCGGGACAATCTGGGGCTGGACACAATGGACAATTTGGACAGCCTGGGCCTGGAGAATCCGGACAAATAGGACAAACTGGAAGTACACCATCTGGACAATCTGGACAATTTGGACAATTTGAAGAGTTTAGGGAATCTGGACAATCTGGACAATCTGGACAATCTGACCAATCTGGAGCTAGACAAAACGGACATACCGGACAAACCGGACAAATTGGACAAAACGGACAAATTGGACAAACCGGACAAATTGGACAAAACGGACAAATTGGACAAAACGGACAATCTGGGACTAGACAATCTGGACAATCTGGACAGGCTGCAAATGCCGGTTCGTCTATTCAGCCCAGCAGAGCACCCGCATCCACTGCAGCAATTCCTACATTTACAGGCTCGGCCTCCAGGAAGTCCATCGGGGTGTACATGCTCGCATGCACTGTACTCGGGATGACCACATGGATGCTTTAAATATGAGTTTTTAGGGACTTTTTCGATTTTATTTTATTATTTTTATTCTAGAACCACGTAATTACTTACTAGAATTGGCTTTTCCCGTTTCTTTGGCTACTTTATATGATATTTTGGGTAATATGCAGGCATGCGTGTAATCTGCATATATGTGCATAAAATCTGCAGGAACGCATTTATTCTGCATGAGCGCATGTAGTATACAGGGTTATAGAATTATATCCTGACTGTACTATTTCTGAAGATTTTAGTGATATTTCGGAAAATGTATTAAATTAAAAGACTTCTCTTTGTTTAGGGCTAGATTTAAATGATAAAGTTCCAGAAACGGAAGTTGCAGCACCAAAAAGTAGGGTGCGGCCTGGCCGTTGTGAGATTATTCCACCCAACAGTGACGACAAGGAATTCCGGAAAGTTTTGGAAATAGAAAATTGCATTATGGAAATGTGGATATTGTAACAAAGGGATCAGGAAGATAATTCAAAAAACCCCAAGTCGAGAAAAATGGTCCGGACAGCTAGAAATTTATAAGAATCTCGTCGTAGATAAAAATCACATTGGCCTTAAAACCAATCAATAATCAACGAAAAAAAAGAAGGAAATTCGGCCCTTTTCACCACTAATTTATCCAGCAGCATCAAGTATATCAAAGTATATAGCATATTGGCAGTTGCACGTGAACCTCCTTCAGTTCTATGGAATGATCGTTTCCTTGAAAGCTTCTGTAGTCATCACCCCGAAGTCAAGGCAATGTTCAACACACACACACACATATATATATATATATATATATATGTTTATTCGTAACTAAAGATTAAGTACGAGTTCTGCGGAGAAGTCCGTTGGGCGGTGTAGAAACTCCGTGTACCTAAGATTAGTAATCGAAGTTTGGTGGACATGTTATCCACAGATGCGACCGTCTATCAAACCGATGACACAGTCAATTCTTTCTAAAACGAGTTGTTGCCCACGCAGCCTCAGGTCTTCAGCCGTCCAGCAGTATACCATTTTCCTATCACGTTTTCGGACCTCCAGGCCGAGTTGTGCCGGGCCGTGGTGCAAATGTTCTCCTCGAGTCTAAGAAACCGTCTCTCGTTCCATGCACAAAAAACCAGGATTAGCAATCTGTAGACTTTAGTGACACTAGAATCGCCGTCCGACGGTTGTCAGTATGTTTTGTTTTTGCGTCGAATCTGGAGTCAATGGTGGGACGCCCCATGATCAATCTTCGTCTGGGGTTTTCGATACTCCGTTTGGGCGGTTTTGGGTGTGTCAGAAGAGATTTGTCTAGAAAATAGTATAGATAGAGCTTTTAAGCTCGGCCGTGGGGTTTCCAATAGCGTAGTCCATGGTCCGGGCCTTTAATAACCTGGATTCTTCCCAAATGACTTGGGAAATGGTACATGCAAAGTGTGGCGGACACTTTCCGAAATGGCTTCTGAGTAAGGAAAGCCCCAAAGGGGTCAGGTAAGATACTGCTCGTAGAGCAATACTCCTTGGAATATCGTTTGTTAGTTGGAAGGAGGGCTGTAGGAATAAAAAGTGGGTTGTAAAAGGAATGCGAGGGGGCGTGGCTCTTTATATATTGAACCATGCGCGATTTAAATGGTTGCAATTTAAAAGGGCGGATGCGCGCGCGCATGCGCGAAAACATATATAAAGCCATGTCCCCTCCCCCATATTCGCTCCTTCTTTTTTACCCATCAAAACCCACTTTCTTTCTCATTTATGATAAATGTGCTGGAGGCCATACCCTAGATGGAATAACTGAACATAGTCATAGTCATAGGGATGTGAAGTCCAAGTTGATTTCTAAGTTTCGCCAGAAATATGGCCAGTCCAGTCCCTGCTAAGCACTATATCCTGGATAGTTTGACTTGTGACCAGCCTATTCTCTTTGATTTCAAGGTGTTGGCTTCGACTCTTAAAGAGATTGGGTCCATAATATCGGAAGTATTTGTGGGTGGCGGATCGGTATGGGGTTTTTCGACGCTAAAGATGAGACGTTGTCTCCCCATTGACTTGTGGTACCCCTTTGACAGTGCATATCACTCCGTCTCCGAAATGTACTGGTGTGCGGAGTGGTGCCTGGACCGTGCAGTACCCTGCAGTACCGTATAAGGTTCTGGTGAAATTAGTCTTGTACCGTAAGGTGCTGGAAAGGAATTTAGTGATTTTGGGGTGTTTAACCGGTGGTGATCTTCTTTACTGCTGGTGGGTAAGGAAATGGCCTCTTGGATCAAGTGAGAGGAAGCCGAGGGGGGGATCCCCGGAACTAGCCACGACTATGCCGGATTCATCGCCACTCAGAAAAATATCCACACAGAGAAAAAAAATGTTCCGAACTCACAGGTGGAGTTTCCTGAATTCCACCATCTCAAAGAACCCGATTATACCATGATTCAAGCCAAAAGTGGGTGTTTTGCGTTGGGGGTTTTTGTCCTGGGGTAGCCTGGTGTACGGGTGTGGTGTGGTGTGGGTTCGCAGCCGCATTTCCGGGGTATCAATTCGCATCAATCCCATCCTTTCCGAGGGTCACGACCCAAGCCTGTTTTTTCTAGGCCAGCCAAAAAAAAAGGAAAAAATAACATGATGCAAATTCTCATTCTAAATCTTTGGATGGATTTCTTGTTATCACGAGACTTGCCTCGAATTCCTGAGCATTACTATTGCGATCCGTTCTGGATTGCTTTTTTTTTCTAAGCGTTTTTTTGCTGATCTACTACTACAGAACCAAAATTTCTAATGTATGCAATTTCCGGCTTCTTTGAGTTATAGGAACGACTTGGTCTTGTGATACCATATGGTAGTGGTAGTGCATATATGCGACGTACTGTATATATTCTCAGTACTGCACATACCGCTAGCACTGCATATACTCTCACTCCTGCGTATAGTCTCAATCCTGCATACACCCTATTCCTATATATAGTTGCTCGCTCGAGTTTACACCTGCATAATACCCCCAGTGTGAGGTGTCGTCTGGCAGCACAGTGTTGGATCGAGTAACTACGGCCAAGTGCGAAATAATGCACTGCACATACCACCGGTTCTTCTATTCTTCCTGTCGATCCCACCTTCTGCTCCTCCTCCTCCTCCCCCCAGCGATTTGCCCAAATCACAATCTTTTTGAAACGTCTTCTTTTTAAGCAGCATGAGGGTCTTGGTCAGCGAGAACCCCCGCACAGTGGCGTTGGCATCCGCATCTCATAGTCTTGTTTTCCAGCAAATCTCCGCCAGCAACTCCCCCCAGGCCCAGGTCCAAATCCAACTGTTGGACGACGTGGCGCCACAAAATGGATATACTGTGATTTCCGGCCGCCCCGTTTATGGGTGCTTGGGGCTTGTTTGTGTGCTGGGCCAGATTTTCTTGGCGGTCATTTCTGCTGCGCTGCAAAACGTGGCCAGACCGCTAGCCTATGAGTCCGTGGACCGCATTTGGGGCGTGGACTTTATATCCTTGGCGCTGCCCGAATGGGACTTTGCCACCTTGGATACTGCAGGCATGCCTGTTTCAGGGTTGTCTGAAGATCTGGACTCGGACCTGGCTCGGGTGGTGCATCCATGTTTCGAGTTCAAAAAGCTTCTTTCCAACGGCTCCTTTTACTATTCCAACGACTTTGACTTGACCTCGCTTCTCCAAACGAGAGGCGTGGTGCCGGAAAAACTCCATGCCACTCAAAACCCGGACTCGTTTACTCCCGTCAATGTCAAACACTACCAGGAACAATTCATGTGGAATACGTTTTTGATGGGCGAGTTGCTTACATTCAGAGACAATTTGGAGCCACAGGCCGTGGAGATCATCAACCGCAACCGCTTCTTTACCACCGTCATCCGGGGGTTTGCCAAAACAGTCAGGATTGGTGGTTCCGACTGTATCACCATCATCTCCAAGCAATCTTGGAAACGTGCAGGCACACGGTTCAATGCCCGAGGCATTGACGATGATGGAAACGTGGCCAATTTCGTGGAAACAGAGTTCATCTATAATAATCTGTCGCTGGATCAGATCTTATCCTTTACACAGATTAGAGGCTCGGTGCCTGCTTTTTGGGAGCAGGATTCCACGCTCATCAACCCGAAAATCACCATCACTCGCTCCACGGAAGCCACGCAGTCCAGTTTCGATAAACATTTCAGAGAAATATGCAAGAAATACAGTTCCTGCCATATTGTCAACTTGCTCTCCAAGACGAAAACCCTGGAAGCAGAGATTCTGCGCAGGTATACCGACTTGCTCCGCATGCTGCCTCTCAGACAGGAACTTTCATATAGTCACTTTGACTTCCATGCAGAAACAAAGCCTCTGAGTGGGGGTTTTGCAGGAGCAAATAAGATTTTGCCATTGATCCAAGAATCGTCGGAGACTTTTGGCTGGTTTGACTACGATACCGAAAGAAACGAGGTGGTGATGAGACAAAACGGTCTGTTCCGGATCAACTGTTTGGATTGCTTGGATAGAACCAACTTGATCGAGCAGGTGATTTGTCTCTCGATCGTGGAACAAGTTGCCAAAAACCATTCTTCGTCGTACACCAGTCGAATGCGTCTGGATGAGTTGACCACAAAACACAATACTTTATGGGCAGACAATGGAGATGCCATTTCCCAGATTTACACGGGAACCAATGCGCTCAAGTCGTCGTTTTCCCGGTCGGGAAAAATGAACATAGCAGGCGCTCTTTCGGATGTCACCAAGTCCGTTTCCAGAATGTACCAAAATACATTTGTGGATGGCAAGAAACAATCGGTTATTGACACTATGCTTGGCAAAGACAGCCGGCTTTCCATTCCGGTGCAGATATATGACCCCATTAACGAATACGTGACGGAGAAAATCAAACAAGCCGAGGCTACATTTACAACTTATGGAGCCATGTCACTTTTTGCAGGAACATTCAATGTGGCAGCTGCTTCTCCTGCAGCCAGCCAGGATCTTATGGGATGGCTTTTCCCCCCGGAAAATTCAGCCCAGCCTTCGCCCGATATTTATGCTTTGGGTTTACAGGAGTTGATTGAGTTGAATGCAGGCTCTATCTTAGCAGCAGACTCTTCCAAGCCTGCACAGTGGGGAGCTCTTTTCCAGCGTCTTTTGAACTCGGGGCAAGAGGAATATTTGCTCTTAAGGACTGAATGCATCGCTTCCATGAGTCTCTTTTTCTTCGTCAAGAAATCTAGTGTGGATAAAGTTACCGAGGTCTCTGGATCATCGAAAAAGACTGGGATGGGAGGAATTACTGCTAATAAGGGAGCTTGTGCAGTCCGGTTTAAGTACTGCTCCACGAGTTTTGCCCTAGTAACGTCCCATTTGGCTGCAGGTGTCAATGCTATAGCGGAAAGGTACAATGATTATGTATCCATAGCACTGGGGCTCACGTTTACGAGAAATTATACGATCGGAGACCACGACAATATCATCTGGTTTGGCGACTTTAACTACCGGATCAATCTTCCCAATGATCAGTGCAGATACTTGATCAAGAATGGGGCGTTTGATGAGTTGCAGAGTGCAGACCAATTGACTCTGGCCATGAGTGAAAGGGGCGGAGCTTTCTATGGGTTCAAGGAACCTCGGGTGCTTTTTTACCCCACCTACAAATATGACCGGGGTACTTCCGAGTACGACTCTTCGGAAAAGCAAAGGGTACCTTCGTGGACCGACCGAGTGGTGTACCGGTCCAAAGGGAACAATGTTATACGGCCTATGAATTATAGTGCAGTGCATGATGTGATGATCAGTGACCATAAGCCAGTTTTCTCGACGTTCCAGTGCAAAGTGACGATTGTGGATGAAGCCAAGAAAAATGCGCTTTCGCTCCAATACTATAATGCTTATAAGGCTAAGCATGGCACGGTTCAAGAGGAAAAACCCAGTGAGGAGTCCTTTGGTCATTCCACTCCCTCGTCGTTCAGTCTGGGGGCATTATCGGAACTTAATCTCTTGGAACTCGAGGGTCCTGCACCGAAACTCCCATCCAGATCCAATACTTTGATCAGTACGCTTCCCAGGCGAGTTCCTCCGCCTCCGCTTAGTCGAAGGCCTGTTTCTGTTTCTGTTGCTGGAAATGAACGAATGGATCGACTGGAGGTTAAACCAGACCTGCTGCCCCAACGCAAAGTTCCCCCCGTGCCTCCTGCACGCAACACCCCAAGTCATTTGGAACATTTAGCTTTCAATTCTGCTCCGCTTAAGCCCGCGAATTCGGGCTCAAACCCTCCTTCCAGAAGTTCCAGTGTGAATCTGACCCTCGAGACAGAAACATTGTCGAAACAGCAGGACGCATCGAAACAGGAGGACGGATCAAAACAGCAGGACGGATCAAAAATCGGTCCAGGGTCGAACAACCAGTCGAAAATGGAAGCTCTGCCGGGCTCACCATTTTCTAGGCATGAACAGAGCTTATCGGGGTTGGAGTCCAATTCTCTGTCTGCTCTGTTGAAAACGGAATCCAATGCTCTGACGTTATCGTCGAAGATCGAGGCCAATAGCATGAAGCCATTGAAGCCGATGAAACCGATGAAATTGTCATCGGCCAAGCTCGACGAAACAGAAAGGAACCCTTCCGTTCAATCAAGTGAACCAAATCAAACTCAACCAAGTCAAACTCAACCAAATCAAACGCAATCCCTGCCTCAGTCCCAGGCTCAAAGTGAGTCCAGTCTGTCGCTGCCTCGGACGGTGAATGGCAATGGAGTACGTGCTCCTCCACCTCCACCAGCTCGGACTGCGCAAGGAAGAAACCTCATGGCTGACTGGCAACCAATGGTTCCACAGTGATGATGAGTTGACTGGGAAATCAATAGCAAGACATCTAGATTAGCATTACGAAGCATCAAAAAGAATATCAGCCAGAATCAGTGTAGATGGAAGAGTCATGTGACTTGTCATGTGACCTGACCAGTGACCAGGTCAGTGAGCCCCACACGTCTACCACACGAGATCAAAACAATGATACCACCTTCTAGCCTTTGGATTTTCATTTCTTAACCCATACTCCAAATTTCATACCTCTAACCATAATACTTGGAGTGTAACTGATAAACTCTTATATGCAGGTTATAGCGTTATATGCAGTTTATTTTCTCACCTGCAGTACATCTAATATTCACATCAACAAGTCGCGATTCCAATTCACCAAGTCACTTCCAATTCACCAAGTCAAACCCAGGCAAATGTCCACGCGAATCAAAAACGTTTCCATATCCGTCCCCATTCTATACGGCAATTCCGCCGTCAAGCTCCTGCCCGAAAAACGCACCGAAAAAACCCCCGTCGACCACACGCACGAATGGACCGTCTTCCTCAAGCCAGTGGTTAACGATGTGGACCTAACCCCCCTCATCAAAAAGGTGACGTTCAAACTCCACGAAACGTACGAAAACCCTGTTCGGTCCGTCGAAACCCCGCCGTACCAGGTCACCGAAAGCGGGTGGGGAGAATTTGAAATCATCATCAAAATCCATTTCCATTCCGGCGCCGACTTGGGCATCAACGAAAAAAACTTCCAGATCTTCCATGGCCTCAAACTACATCCTTATAACCCCCAGGCGCCACAAAGACCCAATGGCGAGGTGTACTCTGTTCTTTTCGATGAGTTGGTGTTCCAGGAACCCACGGAGGCCACGTTTGAGTTCTTGACCCGAAAGCCTCTGAACCTCTTGCCGTATAAGTTCTCCAGCCCGGATAAAAGCGACCAGGAGTACTTGCGGATCACGGAGGGCGATGAGTTGGCCCGTTTGGATATATACACGCGGAAGATCCGGGAGGAGATCGAGGCCCAGAGGAACGAGTATAAGCAATTGGAGCAGCAAAGGCTAGCGTTGATGGATTAGGGTTGAAACAATTTGAGAGAGAAGAACCTGAGATCTAGGAGAATGTCCTAAGATCTAGGAGAATAACCATACATTTGCTGATCTTCCATTATCTAAAGTGGCATCCATAGTATCGTTTAAAGAGCCTAGAATTGGATCATACCCTTTTTGAATTTCGGATAATCTATAGATGGTTCTGCTCGTATGGAGGAGTTTATCAGTGGGATTTGGATGAGAAGGGCAAGGTTCTCAATGGAGATTTTCAACTTTTACGGTGATGATTCCCCTAATGCTGTGGTTTCCAAGTACCAGAAGAAGTTGCAGAAGACGCAGTGGAAGTTTAATATCGAGAGATTGTGGTTGATTAGTGAGATCTTGAACATTATCAAGTCGCTTAAGCTCTAGGGCTGGGAAAAACTCATACTTGGATAAGTTGAGCCGTGGATGTTTTTAAACATAAGGAAATGGCAGTATCAAGAAATTGGCAGTTTCAAAAATTGGGTGTGTTCAGTGTTGTGTGGAATTTCTCCTGGAACTTGGCCCCATTCTTGTTGTCATGCTCCTCTCTCGGTCTCTTTGTCCTTACTAATAAGGAGAGAAGCTTGGCTATGGGGTATTGTGTTTCCTGCCCTGTGGCTTTTCAACTTCTTATCATTCCCCTTCGTCGTGTTCCCCTTAATCGTGTTTTCCTTAGTTGTGTTCCTCTTAATCGTGTGCCTATGGTGATCACCATGAGCTTGACCAGTTTTTGGCCAGTTCTGAAGTCCAGCCCTCTATTAGCATTTTTCTTCGTCGAAGTAATCTGTTTCTTCTCGAATATTTTCAAACATTATATTTATGAAATCTTATATTTATAATCTTTTTTTCAAGCGGAATATGATAG
Source organism: Metschnikowia mauinuiana (assembly GCA_002374555.1). Taxonomy (NCBI): domain Eukaryota; kingdom Fungi; phylum Ascomycota; class Pichiomycetes; order Serinales; family Metschnikowiaceae; genus Metschnikowia; species Metschnikowia mauinuiana. The sequence continues at coordinate 10,695 of NKZY01000819.1, read as the reverse complement.
CAAAAGCGACAAGTGGAAGGTGTTAAAGTGGCCAATGCCAAGGTCAAGGCCAAGTTGCGTTTCACCGAAAGCCTCCTCGCCAAGTATAAGCAAAACAACACCTTTTCGAATTTGCAGGAGAACGAAACCCAAGCCTACCCGCTAAACTTAAGCATATCAATAAACTTCCTTTGCTTTAATGAGTTTAGCTAAGTGTGTATATAATTAATTCTATGAGAAGTGTATCTATGGATATAGGTATATGTTATAAATAGTTAAATCCAATATTGGTAAACCTCAAGGGCCACTTTGTAGTCCTATTTTGATATATTTTCATTTTTCTTTATATTCTATTTTTTGCCATCTATCACCAGTGCTAGTTGATTGATTATAGGCAGAACCGTAGCTCTTAGGGTGTACTGGTCTATCTAAAGCTGAATATTGACGAGAGTCCGATAGCGAACACGTACAGTGGAATGAACAGAGCTTTGAAAGCAAACACAGTGGAGCAAAGGAAAGAACTTTGAAAAGATAGTGAAACAGTACGTGAAATTGTTGAAAGGGAAGGGGAACCCCCAAGAGTCTTTCCTCTCGCCCGTCTTGAAACACGGACCAAGGAGTCTAACGATTATGCAAGTATTTGAGTCAACCCCCAAATGCGCAATGATGATTGGTCCGTTCCAATCTCAATGATCTTAGGGTGTACTGAAGTAATGGGCGGGAGGAAGCATAATTATTAGGCCCCGAAAGATGGTGGCCTATACCTGGATAGGATTAAGCCAGGGGAAACTGATGGAATTTGGGGAATTCGACTTCAAAAAAAAAAAAAAAAACCTTATGGTGTACGGGTAGATCTGTGGGTATAGGGGCGAAAGACTAATCGAACCATCTAGGAGCTGGTTCCTGCCGAAGTTTCCCTCAGGATAGCAGAAGCTCAAAACAGTTTTGGAGGCATTGCGGGCCATCACCAAATGTTCAGTATGCTCCAAGAACTGGAAAACATTTGTCAATGTTTTAGAAAAGTACATTTTCTTTTCGGTGGCTGGATTAACTGGCCTGAGTCAATAGGTCGGAACTGGATATAAGCCCCGGAATATGGTCCATTTATACATAAAAATGTTGAAGCCACGGTCATCCAGAAATCACTATACCTTGTAAATTAAGCCTGGAATCGGGTGCATGATTTAGGTTAAGAATTTCCGCGCCATCTTGTCAAGGATGAGTGTAATGCGCCCCCTCACAAACCAATATTTGGAAGAATCAACTTGTCCCCAATTCTTCCAAATCGTCACGTGGATCGTGCTAAAAGAATGATTAGTGGAGTACCATGAATTGTTAGTCTCAATTAAACTGAATCAGAACGAAAATTGACCTAATCGGGAAATTTCATGCCATGAGACTTATTTCTGCCCCAAGTCTATGATTAAGGTCAATATCGTCCAACACAAAAGTGTCAATGAGTACCAAGAATTTTCCAGTGAACCCAATGAGTACCACTGATGGTGTTTGCCTGCGTCTAGAAGTTGTGGGAAGTCTTTGCTAAACTGAAACACATTGATATATTAAAGCTGCCAAAAGAAGCTGGGTTCCGCGTCCTTATATACCACGAGCTGCAGGTTCGGTGGCAAATGCAGACACAAAAGCGAATACAGACACAAATACAAGATGCGGCTGCAGTAAATCTGAAACACCCAAGAAGATCTCCAATTGGCTCTCCTAATTCTATGATACGGTACGAGAGAAAAGAGTAAAGCAGTACAATTAATTAAGTGTATTTCCACAATGTATTTCCTTAATTTAGTGTATTTCCTTAATTTAGTGTATTTCCATAATTAAGTGTATTTCCTTAATTAAGTGTATTTCCATAATTAGAGTGTACCTCTATAAATTTAGCTGTTTTCATACTGTTTGCTTGTAGCATTGCGATGCTCCGAAAGGACGTTGACGCAATGTGATTTCTGCCCAGTGCTCTGAATGTCAAAGTGAAGAAATTCAAATAAGCGCAGGTAACCGGCGGGAGTAATTCTTCCCTTCTTAAGGTAGCATTATTTATAAAGTGTATTTCAAGGGAAACTAGTGGGTATTTACAGTTAGGTTTTGTAGTGGGTGTTTTTTGGGAATTCAGAAAGTTATTCTAGTAAATATTTGAGGGATTTTCCTGGGCATTTAGTAAGTAATTCATTATTTCGATCTTTATACTATTTACAATTTTTTTTACATCACTACATTATTTAATGTATATTCATTTCTTTATCTCACTACTATTGATTAGTCATTACTTAACATCACTACTACATTAAAATCTCAAGAAAAATGAAGGTAGACATATATTTATTCGAGTCATGCTGGGAGTAGAGGTATAGCAATATATCCTAATGAATGCCTTGTATTCTATAAATCTCTAAATTGAATCCTATAATAAGGAAAAGAATTGATCATATTATAATCTTATGGGTACTTCGTCTCATTATAGGGATATAATATCTATTACATTCATTCATATCACTACTGTTTATTATTCATTATTTATACTACACTATTCATGATTTTTAATATCACTACTCTATTATATCCATTACTTTAGAACACTGCTATTTATTATATTCATTACTTTGTTTGTTACTATGCCTACTTCATTTATATCATATTACTCCCATTGAATAGATTCTTTATTACATACAACCCTTATATATTTCTTCTATATTAATGACAACTCTATTTATATATGAATAGATTTATTACTGGTGTCATTAAGTAGTTACTGTTTTCGCGCTTTTAGTTCGCACTTTTAGTTCGCACTGTTTCCATAGATTTTCACTGATTCCCAGGATTTCGCACTTTTTCGAGGTCTTCGCACCTGGGTGCAAATTGCGAATCAACATACTTTACTACAAACTCTACTCTCAACATTGTTTTATACACACTTACTATACACTTTACTACAAACTCTACTCTTAACATTATTTTATACACTACTACACACTTTACTTATCTTTTGAATAATTCAAAATAGAATGGGAGAGGTTCAACTTTATCATTATTCATACAGTAGATTCTAGTACAATAGAATTATTAACACCACGTACTAATACTAATATATTAAATAGTAGCACCAGCTAAATCTGCTGAAAACCCCCCCAAAAATTCATGATTATTAACATGTACTGAATCATTCGGTATACCAGACACTGGTAAGCTTTAAGAACCGGTCTAATTTCAAAGTGTACAAAAGAAGAGCTTCAACGAGTGATGCAAATCCGCTGGGGAGCTGCGTACGCTGCTGTTTCCGTTTATGGGGCTATCGGAGTTACCTAGTGCGTCATTTCGCCGCTTATCTCCGTGTTCATGGTGCTCATTTTGGGCTTGTTTCTTTTATACCGTCCACCGCCGACAGAAAAGATAAAAACCATATATAAATTGCATCTTATTATAGAGCCAGTTTTCCTATATTTATTTTGGGATTTACATCACAAGATTTCTCCTTTGTAAAGCGTTTTCTTCTGGTGCCTTTCGTTGTCCTGCCTACTACTTCGAGGTCCTGTCTACTACCTACTACCCGATTCGAAAGGTACAACGCATGTCTATTGTTCCACCTGTCAAGGCAAATCCTCAAGGCGTTCAAACTTGGTCTTTTGGTCCAACGCTCGGCATAATCCGGCGTCATATACCGCACCAGCCCAGGAATTTTCGGTACCCAAAGTCTCAATCAGATTCCCACCTGAAGCATCTCCTCAATTCGTGATCCCACTCTATGGAAAGTCCTATGGTATATCTTAGGGTGGACTGGTCTATATTATTGGATATTATGAATACGTGGATTTACTACTTTAGTTGGTGGTTTAATAGCTGTAGTAGTTACTAATGATAATTTTCTTGTTATCATTTTTAATTTTGAATTCTTAATTTGTTAAAGAAATTTACATAAAAAGGTAGTTCTATTGTTGATCTTACCTAAGAATCAAAAGTAACGGGCATTGGATCCACTAAAAAGCGCTACTCCAATCGAAAGATTCCGGCCATCCCACCTCACTTTGAACGCCAAACGCCTTTTGCAACGCTTGGGAAACGTTGCTGAAACATGTCGTCAAATTCCATCAAGTTACTAGCATCCGACGTCCAACCAGTAGTTCAAAGTCGTAGTTCAAATACCTTATTCCAAGATTTAACCATTATTCCAAATTTCTTTCTGGGTGGTTTGGCCTGGCCGGTGGCTGCGAACGTATATGCAGAGAGCAACCCTTTCGATCGGGCCGCACTCTGGGGTATATAAGAAAAAACCATTCCTCATTCCTTTGAGCACCAATCCACACCATTGACCCTTGGATAATTTCCCGGAAAAATCAAGATCTAAGGATTTACTTTGGTGGATTTTACAACAAGAAATAAACCACACCACCACTCATAGTATTAATATTACCAGTACTTCTCTCTACTCCTATACTACCATAACTAGCTATCCATACTTTTACTACTAATCTGGTGTTGGAACTACCAGTCTGTTGTTCCTCTAATACCATAACTGGTACTTCTATTACTCCTATAACACTATCCTCTTGTAATACTACTACTAAATACTACTAGTACTCCTCTACTCATATAATAACACTAACACCACTAGTACTAGTACCTCGCTCTACTACGTACTTCTTACTCCTATGGTAGTAATAATAATAATAATAATAATAGTAACAGTTGGAGTATTGATTTTCTGGCAACAAGTAGTATTTGTTGAACGTGAGCGCCTTGCGACTCTTGCATGCTTTGCATGGGCATGGAATGCACATGTAGTTTGTCCAGATGAGGACATCTTTGACATAGTTACGGAAGGAGATCAGGAGATGTGTGACGTCGTGACGACACACTTGGGCCACTTGTGCCTACGGGCTCCCTGGCTGAGGAAACTATATAAGAGGCAACTCCGTCGCTTCTTTTGTTAAAGGATCATCGAAACAGCTCAGTTAAGGAGAGAGAATAGTGATTTCCTAGTATTAGTTTACAGACAGACCAGAATACAGATAACTGACGTGGCACTACAGTGCCAGGGTGACTAAAGGGTTAGAAACCAATTTCGCAATACTTCCAGTTTATGAACTAACCAAGGGTTAAAGCGCATCAGTACTCATCATACCTAACACCAGTGTACTTAGGACTAGTCAGTGGTTAATGGGAAGGGAAAGGTTAGTATTGAAGAGGAATTAATTTCGTTTTGGCTGGTCAAGCACGTGATGGATGGGAGATTTCACGCCAGAGAGGGTTTCGGACCCTGGGAAGATGGCTTGGCAGTTTTGGTGGTGGATGAAGAAGGCTCGCCTGACTTTTTCTGAGACTTTTTCTGAGACTTCTTCCGAGATTTCTTCTTCTTTTCTTCTTCTTTTCTTCTTCTTTTCTTCTTCTTTTCTTCAGTGGACGCCTCAGCTGTCTGCGACGATGTTGGGGTCTTTAATGGTGAGCTTGCAGTGGTTTTCTTTTTTTCTAGGCATCTTCTACTCCACGGCATAAAATGTTGAACCATATACTCCATCAGATATAGTAAATGAAGAAAACATGAATTCAAATATTTGTAATATAACAATAAAATGTATTTTCCATTACTATTAATTAAAGCATGATGTCCCATAGTTATAGTAACACCAGATGCTAATAATGATAGTATTTAATAAAGGTAATTCACTTGGTGATATAGCTTCTATACCAATAGGTGGTCATGACATACCTATTTCCATAGTAGGATTTAATGATGAATGTAAATAACATTAACACCGAAGGTGGTTTATAAGCTTAATTTTCAAAACAGAATAAAAATGGCCGAGTGACAGTTTTATCCCCTTGTAATTAGTTTTCTTTTACTTACCTTTACCCTTGTTTTACATATATCATCTTTATAACATATATCTACTTCTTTATATCTTTATCTTTGATCCCAGACTTATTTATATATACATATACCCACTATATATCTCGATATTTATATCTATTACATTTATATATACATACTTATTACTCCTATTTATTATATTCTTTATCCACCCCCGAGAATTGAAATTTTCCGAGGGACTTATTATTATCTGCCTCATTTTATTTCTATTTTTTATTTAGATCTATATACATTTATCATTCTATTACATTGATAACCCTATATACCATTTTTATTTCTATTTTTTATATCTTTTATTCATATATTTCTTTATCATTCTATTTGTCTTTTATCTTCTGTCTGTCCTCCGTCTTTGTCTGTCCTCCGTCTTTGTCTGTCCTCTGTCTTTGTCTGTCTTTGTCTTTGTCTGTCCAAATTAACTTTGAGTGGTTAGGGGCCTGGGTTAGGGGCTCCGCCTGCATCACGTGTCCGTCTGGTTTAAAGATGCATGTCGTCGCTGCGCCTAATTTTAGCATTGTCCTGGAGATTTAAATATAGTTGCGAACGAAGCGGACTGCACACAGGCCCTCCTAAATTAACCTCCAAGAAAAAGCAATCTGGATATTTGGAAAGAATTAGCATTCCATTTCAAACAAGATTTTTTTTTCCCCTGTAATTCGATTTTGTGTTTGGGCTGTGTCTGCTCTTGCTGTCTCTTCTGTCTAATACTGTCTAATTTAGTCTAATTCTGTCTAATTCTGTCTACTCTGTCCCCCCTGTCTTCCCTGCCTTCCCTGACTTCTCTGCCTAATGTCTTCCCTCTGTCTACTATTGTCTACTATTGTCTACTCTGTTTGTCTATTGTCCACTTCTGTGTGTTTCCGTCTGTTCACTTTGTCTGTCCACTTTTTCTGACCATTGTCTGTCCTTTTTCTGTCCTTCGTCTGTCCTTTTTCTGTCCTTCGTCTGTCCTTTTTCTGTCCATTGTCTGTCCTTTTTCTATCCATTGTCTGTCCATTGTCCAGCCCTGTCCGGTGTATAAGTCGCACGACGACTAGGCTCGAGCCCATTGTGCGCGGCCGCGTTACTATTACTCATTCTCTAGAGAAAGATCGTGGATTGGCCGTCGAAGTCGAATCCTTTGGAAAGAAGAACTGGACTACGTGCAGACCATTTCTAGATATTATATATAAAACAATATTATCGAAGTACTCAAATTTGTTATTTTGCAAATAGTCTATATATTTATTATATATCATTCTATGCTTCTCAGAAGTCTTTTCGGCAGTCGTATTTGCAGCCTCGCCTTGAAACAGAAAAAAGATGAACCATCCTTCTCTTTCTTGTAGGCATCGAAGTCTTTCTTGTAGGCATCGAAGTCTATCTTGTAGGCATCGAAGTCTATCTTGTACGGTTCAAGCTCAGAATCATAAGCCTTTTGCAACTTGTCCTTTTCGGGCTCACTCATGTTGACCCACTTGTCTGGAATGATCTTATTGAGCACGGTAGCAGGAAGCGTGGGTTGGTTCTCCTTGTTTCTCTGCTTCTTCAAAGTCCTCATGGATAGAGAGGCTGTAGCGCAAGTAAATGGTCACTTGCTTCTTTGGAGCATTCGGGTCTTTCTCCGCCCGCTTTCTCTTGGTTTTTTCGGCCTTTTCTGGGCTATCCGTAGGAACACTGTCCGAGGAAAGATCAGCAGAGGCCTTCTTTTGGGAAAGAGCCTTGCTTGGTTCAAGAGTACCGTTTGGAACAGAAGCATTGGCCACGTTGAGGGCTTCAGAGACTGCATCTCCCAATTGAGAATAAAAAGGGGGAGAATTCCTGATACGCAATTTTGACCAATGAAAACTTGCACATTCTGAGACTGGCTATTTCAAAACTCCTCCTGGGTCTAGCTTTAGAAATTGGGAAAATATACAGAAAATTGTTACTGCAGAAACTTGGGAAATGTCCTTGTTATGTATGATGCACCCATGGTTATTATGAGCAGGAAATCCCTATGTGCAGGTCGACTGGGGGTCAGGTTTCAGGGTTCCAGCAACCGCAACCATCCCTAAAGTAAACATCAGCTTAGTCATACCAATAAAAAGTAGTCAACTCAGTTTGAGCCACTTTTATCAAGTGGTGGGCCAGAAAATAACCCTTCCCTCGTGCACTGCTGCATGCACCTGCACACAGGCTGCATTCCACATCTACTCATCAATATCTACATCTACATCTGCATTTATAACAAGATTTAGCTAAATATTCATCTCTATCTCTCTAGTGCTAGAGGTAAAAGATCTTGCAGGTACGTTTGATTAAAAATATCGTCAGCCCTGCGGAGTCGTAACATGGAGTTCCTGAGGTCTTAGACAATTATTCTTGATTCAGAGAAAGTGACAGGACTAAAATCAGTATTAGTTGATGGCTCCTCTTATGGGGGACCTAGCGCTTCTACTCGGAAAAAGCGTCTTGTTAAGACGCACATTTTAAAAAAGTCCTCTCGTGGAATGGCATAATAAGAATAATTATGCTCACGTAATATACTGTAGCGGTGTAATGAATGTCTTGGGTTATGGTAAACCTTTGGAAAATGGTACTTATGTTTCCATATAAATACTTTTAATCCACCAAATATCTCACCACCCTCCATAGACATTTCACCGCATTTCACCGCATTCCAAAGACAATCGAATCATAAACTTTCAAAGACGGCCTCAGACACTTTTTTAAAGACGGCATCATGGACAGTATCGTGAACTATACCATTATTTTTAAGATTTCGGCCTATTGGTACAACGTCTTTACAACGGAGGCTGGCTCCGAAGATTGCAATCGGTGGATTTTAGTCCGCTTGCTGATTTGTGGAACCAGTTGTACCAGGAAACGTTAAAAAACACCCCGCGCAATGCCACCATCAGTGAGGTCAAGCGGGTGGCCGAGGCCAAAGCCCAGACCAAGGTCAAAACTAGACAATGTGCTAGCTGAAAGTCAAAGCACCAAGGATGCATTCCACGTGGAAGACGGGATCCATAAGCTACGCCCCGAGTTGACTTTGATCCTTAACTTCCAGAGATACGAGAAGTTTTCCCCCAAGAGCTTATTAAGGCCGAGATTACTCCCCCGGAAGATTCGTCAATGAATTTAAACAAGTTTTAGGTACGAAAAGCGTCAACAAGGATCTAACACTGATGTAGTGTTAATGAATCTCAAGTATGCGAATCCGCAATTTAAAATTACGAGTGGTTGGTGCACTGTAGGCTCAAGAGATGCTATTGTCCTGTATGGGAGATAAGTGGGGCATGATTTTTCATACATAGAGAAGTGAAAGAGTTTCCCGTACCAAATTGAATAGTAATATAGAAGTAGAGTATCTAGCGTAATATGGTAGTGTAAATAGCACCTGTTACAAGGTGAAATTGCTGAATTGAATTTATTTTGTCTCATACCACCGTCTGTTAGAGTTAGTGCCAGGTGATTACGCCTAATAAAGCCTACTAAAACGTATCATCCAATTTTATATGATGGTGTGATACTCATTGTGTGTCTGACCAAATTAATGTAGATTAGGTGTATGTTAATGATAGTATAGTTAATAGTGTCCAAAAAGTGAAATACACTGGACCTTCAATGGCTGGACATTTCCTTTGGATATAAACAGTCAGTTATCGATAAGAATCCTCAACCTGCAAAGGGCTTTTAATCCTTCCCAAAAGAACAGAACAAACATTAGGTTTTCATTCCTCGTCATTTACGGATTTAGGCCACTTGGGCTTCCTCTCATGAATAAAATTAACACATATATAGGTACTAAGTACTAATGTCCACAACAGGTGCCAACAATAGTGCATAAACAAACTTCAGGCAAGCTTCAAATTTCATATGGATATAAACCGATCCATAGGGGCTCTAACATTAACTTTGTAAATAAAGGCGTGGTTTAATTATGAACTAGTCTGACTAGTATGTCTCGTACAACTGTGCAGTACACACTATTTAATGATGTATAGCGAACTTTAATGCTGCAATATTATGTGGAGAAACAAAATTAATAAACTTGACTGTAATGTTAACATAAATCTTATAGCTCCTCTGTGATGGGATTTGATTATCTCCAGACCAAAAAAAAGAAAGGCGGAGTTCATACTATTGATAATAGGTCTGACGGTCACCAGATCTAACTACACGGTAGACTGTTCTACAATACTGTAGACTGTATAGACTATAATACATTACTATGACTTACTAAACCTTTACCTTCATGTCAGAGTCCGCTATCATTGACAATAGCATCCCATATCTTCCAGGAACACACCATTAATTCTGTATTTCTCGGTCACAAGAAGCTCTACACAACATCCCAACATCCCTTTCTACTCAGTATTATCCGACCCATTTTCGCTACTTTACCCACCTTCGAGACAAGTGCCCGAATATTAGCTAGTATACCCGAACTCGCTCACTGATGACTTCTCAAAGCCCTCTGCCCACAAACATCGGCATCGGCGTGTTCGTCCGTGTGCGACCCTCTCTCCAGAGGGAGAAGGATCTAAAGTGTTTGGTACAAATGCCCGCCGATGAACCTCACAAGACCATCTTGGAGTTATCGAAGGGTTCCAAGGAATACGCTTTTGCCGAGTGTATTTGGTCCCACGACAACAGGCAGTGTAATTACCTCGACAACAGGCAGTCCAATTACCGCGACAACAGGCAGTCCAATTACCTCGACAACAAGGGCTTTTACCAGAAGTGTGGATACAACTTGCTTGCTCACTTGTACCAAGGCTTTAATGTGAGTCTATTGGCCTATGGCCAGACTGGCTCGGGCAAAACCTACACCATGATGGGACAACCTGAAGAAGAGGGCATAATTCCACTGG
>NKZY01000817.1:772732-789725 GCA_002374555.1 Metschnikowia mauinuiana | reverse complement strand
GAGTTGACAACGCACCTCAATTGGTACACGGGAAGGCCTTTCCCCCTTTGAGACCTGCACTTGCGAGTGAGGGGTATATTATAAAATGACTAAATTTAAGATTCCGAAATATTTTTCTAGTGGGAAAGATTTCTTATGAAGATATGATATAAAATATAGTAGTATATTTATGTATAGTATAATATAGTAATATAAAGAAATAATAAAAAGTAGTAAGGTATATAAACTCGAAAGTAATAAATATATAAAAGAATATAATTTACCATAAAGATTAATAAGATAAAATTCATATGTATATAGTTATATGTTAAAATAATAAATAATAAATAATAAAAGATCTAAAAAGGAATAAATAAAGAGTATATATTTGTATATATAATAATAGAAACTCATTAGCAGTAAGTAGGGATAATAATAAGCCTTGGAGATTTCCGCCTCCGATGCGTTTTTAGTGTCAATGGTAAGCATCTTGTAGGTGGGTAAAGCCTCTTTTTCTTGGGGCTTGACACTCTCCTGTATGTACTTCTCCTTTGCATCGCCCTTGCGTCTAGTGACTTTGAGACTTTTCTTGTCCAAGTTGCTTTCGATGTCCGCCAAGCGTACGCCGTTTTTGACACAGTAGGCCCTGACAAAGTATAGAAGGTCAGCGGCCTCCCAGGCCACTACATCCTTGTTCTCGGGTTTCTCTCCGGCCTCAATGAGCTCATCCAACCCCTCTTTCATCTTGGCAAGTAAAAGTTTATCGTCGTTAAATAGACGTTTGGAGTACAGGCCTTCGGGAGCATTGTCCTTTCTGTCAGCCAAGGTCAAGTCTAGTTTGGCCAAACCAGATCCATTGCTTTCAGTAGACTGAGCCAAGTCTTCGTCGTGGAAGCACGTGTTGTTGCTTGGGTTGTGGCAGAATCCAAAGCCTTTCCTATTTTCAACAACGAACTTGACAACATCATTATCACAGTCTTTCTCCAAGCACAACAACTTTTGCGTGGCGCCAAAAGTCTTTCCTTTATACCATAGCTTGTGGGTTCTCTTGCGGGATTGGTAGACGCCCTCTCTGTCAGCAATATCGGCCTTGATGGAGGCCTTTGAAGAGTAAACCACTCCCAATGCAGTGTTCTCGGGGGCAGCTGTAGTCACCAATGTAGTGTAAAGACCATCAGGACGATCCGTCTCCAAGGTCGATGTGAAATATCGGCTTTTGATAAGATAACAAATCACCAGCTTGCTGGGGGATAAGATATCTATATATATTTTACCTATTCACCTGAAATTTCTATTTTAGGTGGGATGGCAGCCTAGATGATCTATATCATAAGTTGTAATAAGGATTAATTAAATAAGATCTTATCTATTATAGTTAACAATATTGTAAATAGTAAATAACTTAAATATATGGTCACCCTTTGTGAGGTGAATATATTGCGAGTAATGTTAATTTCTTTATATGTATATGATTCTTTAGGTATATAAACTATTCAGTTAATTTAGGTGAAATAACAAAAGCTACTCGAAGGTTATATTATATTTCATTTCAAATGGAATACATGATCTCTAGAATATTCCATATATAGTTATTACTGTCAGTGTTCATTAATGTATCCATAAGTACATTTATAAATCTAGTTTTATACAAGTATAAGATCTTACTTGGTCTAGCTGAAAAGTTCCATGACATAGGGGAACTGGAGTTTGGTTCAGTAGCCAAAGGTATTATGAGATTTGAGTATACCTCAAGTAGCGCACATGAGCCTTATTATACTTTGCATATTTGAGTTACACTCTTCCTCATTAATGCCTAGACCAAGATGTTTGTTTGGTACAGTGACTTGTAGAAGAACGAATTTCATGGAAGTCCCCAGTCTCACCGAATATAATTCCTATATTCATCCCCATTGACCAAGAGAACAGGATCATTTGTCGATTGTCAAACACAGTCGATACCTTAGCGTGGAGGAAAGAAGTGTTAGTCCATATGAGTATGAGTATCGTAATCACCAAATTAATAGGATTAAAGATCTGTGTGAAACACGGTCAACTGAGGCATCATGCTCCCATAAAACAGAAGTATCAATATCAACATCGGGGATTTCCCTTAACACATTCCAGTGGGATTCATTGGCTCTGATTCATTGGCTCTGATTCATTTGCTCTGATTCAATCAACTCAAATTAATTTGGATCTGATTCATTTGCTCTGATTCATTTGGCTCGGGCTTCCTCATCTCTTGTGATTCGAGGGTATATTTTTCTGCTTCTGCAGGATGTATCAAGTAGATCTCAGTTGGGCAAAGGGGATGGATCAGTTGGATTCAACTTCTGGAATTGTTCCCATATGGAGACAAAGGTTCAAGATTTTTGTCCCCTCCAATGTATAGGTACTGACGCCATGGGCCACGTGATTCGAGGAACCCCAAACCCAAAAGTGGCTCGATGGCCCGACACTCATAATCTTGTTTAAAGTGCTTGAAGTAGTTGACACATCATTCTGCCATCCATTCATCCATTCATCCATCCATCCATTCATCCATTCATCCATTCATCCATTCATCCATTCATCCATCCATTCTGCTGTGTCTATGACACCCGAACATCAACGACCGCTCGGAATTATTCTCCGTAGACTTGGGCTTGTTTTGATCACATCCTCATCAACATTGGGACCACCAATATGATTTTATGGTGCGACTCCTGGAACGTGATGGTCGTGGTCACCGTCATTATCTCCTGCACCTCTTTTCTTGGAAAATCACTTGGTCTGGATTTGCATCCCTGCGGGCGATACATTCATATGGTATCATAGATATTCCATAGCTATGAATATAGTATCATGGATTGAGTATAGTGTAGTAGTGTATGAGCCATCATATTTGGAATTTGAATGGGGCTCCACTTCTGCTAATACCACTTTCTGGGGTTCATTCGGGCAAAGAATCTTTCACTGTTAAATAGTGAAAGGCCATTGATTGAGGCCATGATTGGCGGTCACTCCAAGTCGAGAAACTGCTTTCCCAAAGTGTTATTAATGGGGCTTCCCAGAAATTGTCTTGATAGAGTGGGGTCCTGGTGGTGTCAAATTGGTGGAGTCAAATTGGTGGAGTTGGGTCATGGTAGAGGTATGGTATCATCTCTTTTTGTTCATAGTGAATGGCCTCACTGTATTTAATCCTTGGTAACTGTAGACCCTCCAGATCATCACCATGGCCAGTCAATAGATCCAATGTAATCTGGTCACTCGCGTAGCAGTACAGGAGTGCAATACACCAGTCCGTATAGTGAGCAGACTAAGAGTGTGTTGGTAGATGAAGGTCATTGGACTCGAGATGGACGGCTAGTGGAAGATGTTCTTTTCAATTATGGACACACGGACTCTCAGCTTTCATTCCAAATATCCAGCCATTTTTCCCCACTAAGATATTCCCCCATTAAATATTCCCCCATTCAAGGAGAGTAAGAACTTTCGTTTAGAGTTTACTGAGTCCTTTTGATTAGGTCATTAGCAGCACTCTGTATTTGGTTCGTTCTCAATGGCTAGGGAAATATCCCAGTTTCAAAGTTCCCTGTTTAAAAGATCCCTGTTTCAAAGATCCCTGTTTCAAAAGATCCCTGTTTCAAAAGATCCCTGTTACAAAGATCCCTGTTACAAAAAAAAACCGGAATGGAAGTGGAAAACATTCTCTTTGCCTAAATGAAGATAAGAAATACTGGAAAATTGTTGCTCGGAAAACGGGGGGGATGCGCTGCCTTTATATGTTTCGCAGCACGCCGCTCCTGCATGGCTGGTGGCTGCAAATAAACGGGGCGGGGTGAGGAGTGGGGATTGTCTATAAAAGGCCCCCCCTCCCTTGTTCATTCTCCCTGAGCCACTAATTTACTATCCACTACTATTACCAACTATATAAATTTTTTACTAGATTTGATTTATGAACTCTTTTGGGGGTGGACTACTTGAAACGTGGATTGGTAGGCGCACTCCCAATACTAGCCGAGGACTTAATTAATTAGATAAAACAATTTATCAAGGCATCTAGAAGAGCAATTTTAAGTTCCTACTGCATACACATGTCTATGGATGAACAATAAAGGCACGATAATGGTGTGGTTGTGTATACTGATAAATTGTTCCTGTATATAGTGACATTTCCGAGCATAATGTACTGCCTTCTACAATGTGCTGTGGAATACTATGGAGTGTTCAGTAGCTAGAGCTAAGAACACCACAAAACATGGATGATTTCGTTTACTTAAAAGTCGTGTCCTGCACACAACTGTGCTTCTTAAAGAACTTATTTCCTCTTTGGGAGCCGCACGTGACCCACACCAAACCATACAGAATTACTCTACTAAAGTGCAATATGCACTGCTCTAAATCCAGGCCTTAAACACACTAAAATTTATCACACTATGATTTAAACACACTAGGTAAACACACTAAAAAATTTTTAATTGAAATTGAATATAATTACAGAAAATTTAAAACAGTACCAATTCACAGCTTCTCAAGTACCTTCTCGTCCGACGGTTGCTCGGAGGTTCCCGTGTCCGGACTCATGGACCGCTTCAAGCCGTCGATCACCGTGGGTATGGGTTCATGCGTAATGTACTCGTCCACGTTTGGTCTTGGGCCCGTGTACCACTTGTGAGCATTCAAAAAGTACCATGCGATGAACAAGAGCATGGGCCCGAAATACACCACCACCGTCCAGTTCATGCCCTCCGGCGTCAAGTCCTTGCCCTTGGAGGTAGGGAAACACAAGAAGGGGATCATGGTGGCGACAAATGCACAAGTGACGATCCCCATTGGGAGCGAAAGGCGGCCGAGCTGCCAGGGTCCCGGCTGAAAGGTTTTGCGAGCATAAGTGATTTTGAGGAGTGTGGGCATGGAAAAGGAAACAAAGGCCAGGATTCCTCCCACGGAGAAGATGGCGCCAATAGCCGTGTCTCCAGCAAAAATCAAAAGAAGCAAGAGTTGGCCCAAGAGAGCATTGATGAGCACGGCATTGATCGGGGTCTTGGTGACCTTATTGACCTTATTCCAGATATTGGATCCGGGGAATAAGCCATCTCTGGAATAGGAAAAAGTGACCCGGGAGGCCGCCAACATGCAGGAGGCCCCCATGAACCACGACGAAACAATGGTCAATGCCGTACAGCACACCACATACTTGCTGGCCATGATCTGGGTCAAGTAAGAAACAAACGGCTGGCCCAAGTGCAAAGTATCGTCCAGAATGGATTCCAAATCCACCAAAGTATATGAAATGGCCAAGATAAAGAAAAACCCAATCAAGCCTCCCACGGTGGACGTCAAGCAAATAGCTCTTGGAGCAGCAACGGCTGCATTGGAACATTCTTCCGATAAGTGGAATGGCGAGTCGTAGCCCGACATGGCCCAAATGACTCCCAAAAAGGAAACCAACATGGCCACACCCGTAGGGAACTCTGTTTGATTGGTCAAGCCCCATGCAGTAGCATTCGAGTTGAATTTTGGGATTTCACCACCATGCATACTGACTCTATCGTTGCAAGCAAAGATCATGACGAAAACAATCACCAAAAAAAGCATGTTGATGCACGTGCCCATATTATTGAACTGGGCCAAGTATTTTGTGGGGAGCGAGCTGATACACACGTGTACAAGCATAATTCCCGTGGTCAAGGCATAGATGTGGCCCTGGGAAGGAACAAAGCCAGTTTTAAAAGTCGCCATGGAAAAAATTAAACATGCACCCGAATAATTGACCGAGGGAGCAGCGGTGATCTGACACATCCAATTGGAAAAGGAGCAGATATAGGTTAAAAAAGCCGAGTACTTTTTCGGGGCCAATTGTGACACGGCATATGGTGTTCCGGCCGATGTGGGGAAGGCCAGGGCCACTTCAGCCATAGAGTAGGCCACGGAGATGACACCGCCCACGGCCAAAATCCAAGGGATGGGCGAGATTCCAATGACCAACTGCTGGTAATTGAAAGTGGACGCAATCGAAGGAAGCAACCCCAACACGGAAAAAGATACGGCAAAGATGGAAAACGAGCTGAATTCTCGGTTGAATTCCTGCTTATACCCCAAACTCAAGATCTTGGCCTCATCGGAATTGACCTCGTGGTCGATGTTCAACACAATGTTTTGCCCCGACATCACCGATTGGATCCGGAGGTCGTCCACACGGATCTGGGACTTTAACGGATGAAGTTCCAAGTCCGACATATTGAATGAGATGAGATGGACAGGTTAAAGTCAAATTAATGTCAAATTAAAGGGAAGTTCTTTTTTTCTTCCGGATTCAACTTAAGTCTTTATACTTGAGCTTATTCTGGAAGTAAAAGCGTTGATGTGAAATGGTTTAGAGTTGGTTCAGATGGGCCAGCCTGCAGTCTCAACGGTCTAGAAGTGTTTCACAAATGTTTCAGTGGTTTCACAAATGTTTCAATGGTTCAATGGTTCAATGGTTCAATGGTTCAATGGTTCAATGGTTAAAAGATGGTTCAGTGGTTAACAAAAGGTTCAGTGGTTTCAAAAAATACTCAAGTTTGGTGAGCGATGGGCCAAGAATTCAGGGCGTTCCCCGCTACTTATACAGATAACGCCCCAACATCCACGCGGACTTGTACAGAGTGTAGATAGGACCTTGGGTGAGAGACTAGCGCAGTTTCCTGCATGTATGGGGCGCGCAGCTGCAGCACCCCCCAATCGTAATTGTCTTGATTGATAAGCCCAATGCGGCATGTCAGAACTGTTAGCGCGAACCCCGAGATAACACTCTTTCCTACTGCTTCTTCATTCACCACTTTTCGCAGCACCCTCCAAGAGACTGTTTATTTAAGGGAATACAGAAAGGGATACAGAATTGATTTACGAGACCGAAAGTATGGAACCACAAAGAATGGAACTACGCTGAAGAACTACGCTGAAATTGAATTACGCTAAAAAGGAACTACGCTGTAATAATAGAGCTACGGTGTAATAATGGACGACGGAACTACGGAACTACAAAGAATGGAACCACAGAATGGAACTACAGAATGGAACTACAGAATGGAAAGCGGAACTAGAACATAATGGACCGACTCTGAAACAACTATAAACCGCCTTCACGTGATTTCTGCCACCTTTTTCGGCCCCGATTCCCAGCCCTGTTTATTATACAATTTCCATAATTATGCAACCATCCATTCATTACCGCTCCATTATTAGCCCTGCACCGTTGAACATACAGCTTGACCAGCATGAACAGCGTTCACGTGAATCCGGCAACAATGTTGCTGCTTGAAAACGCTAGATGACGTGCGATGGCCCGCGATCCATTCAGCCGCACCTCTAACCTGCTGCTCGGTATTGTTCCTAAATCTCCCATCGATCACCACACTTTCCATCGTGGTTTTTCATCGTGGTCTTTCCATCGTTGTATTTCCATCGTTGTCTTTTGTCTAGTCTTTTGTCCAGTCTTTTGTCCAGTCTTTTGTCCAGTCTTTTGTCCAGTCTTTTGTCCAGTCTTTTGTCCAGTCTTTCTGTCCAGTATTTTGTCTCGTCTTTTCTTTTGTCTTTTGTCTTTTCTATCGTTCTATCGTTCTGTCGCTCTGTCGCTGGTTCTGTCGTTTTGCCTTGTCTTTTCTGGCCCGTTTCCTCCTTGTTCCTAATTTTCTAACTTTATTTGCGTTCTTTGCATTTCTTGGCTCTTAGAATTAATTTCTTGGCTCTCTTATACTTACTACTCCAGATTAATAATGAAACTAATCTGGGAACTACAACTAAATTAGATTCATTTAGAATATTTTGTTTATTTGCAGGATAGTAACCTCACGACTTCTCATAAACCGCTTAACCTCAATTTCTGAATTTATTGAATTATTAAATTATTGAATTATTGAACTTTATAATAAACGCGTCCATTGAAAAGATGGCTTTATTTCGGGTAACCGGACTCTTGGAATCTACAATGGGGCGTGCACTTACCAGAAACACGCTTAACAATGCACAATTGTCAAGTCCCATTTTCTAAATGCCGACACTAAGCTCCTTTAGGAATTTTTAGATGCAAGTTCGGCTGCAGGCCATTATTAGGGTACTGCTCGAAATGTCCAAATCGGGAAGTTGGTGTGGTTCCTGACCGTCCATTTCCTTTTTCTATAAGTCTACACCTGCATATAGCTGACGTGCATCTAATAACCCCGTCTATATGCAGTGCCCCAGACCATTTTTTACCTCTTGGTGCTGAAAAAAATACTCGTCACCATACAGTTTGACTATTATAGTCTAGTGTATATTACAGTCTGCCATAGTATACGTCAGTATGAGTCTATGGGCCTGCACCTGGCGTATAATATGGCATCCTACTGTAAAATCCAGTCCGCTCACCAGGCAGTACCGACCACCGCATAGTATTACTGCTTTTATATATATTGTGGCTATAATTTGGGCAATGGCAGTTGTTTAGATGGCATTGTTTGGGTATGGTGGGGACCCCGGAATTGAGACCCCGGATTGGAACCCCCGGATTGGGACCCCGGAATTGGGACGCGATCGGATCTACAAGTAACAGGTTTTCTCGGACCCAAAACTACCGTTGGGATGTCCGGAATTCCAGCTTTCCAAGCAAACTATTTTCATTCAATTTGATGGAGAAAACGCCTCTTTGCGTTGGCCCTTTTTCTGCTGAGGTTGTCTGGTGTACGGTTGTCCCGGCGCGGAAGTCCCTCAATTCCGAGGTTTGCACCCATTCCAACCCAAATCTAATGGCCTAAAACCATTGACTATTGTTAACTACTAACTACGGATCATGTGAAGAAATAAGCGAGTCAGTTGATAAAATAAGCGAGTCAGCTTGTGGTGTGGTTGAAGTGGACGAGATTCAAAACGACCTTTTGCGTTTATTTCTCTTCAAATTGGGGGTTTAGGAAATCTGGAATTCCGGATATCCGATTCCTTGGTTTGAAATCAAAAATCTTTTGTGTGTGTTCTTTTCCACATCCTGAGCAGGCCAGTTCCCTCTGAGCTGTCCAGTTCCCTCTGAGTAGGCGAGTTCCGGCCGCGATTACCAATTCCGGGGGTTCCAATACATTCAAGAATCATGTCCATTTAAATCATAGAAAAAGAAAGCTACAATGGAACCATTTCTAAGGAACACTTACTTAATTCATTAGTAAGCCATTCGTAAAGATGTTATTGATGTAAAGATGTTATTGAGTTTTTGGGGTCCTGCACATAAGCACACGTGGAGTTACTTTACTTCCACACCATTAACCGGAATATAACTGAAATGTGCTTCAATCTGATAAATTCTGATAAATTTTGATAATAAAAATCAGATAAGCTCTGATAATAAAAATTTGATAAGCTCTGAATTCTGATAAGCTCTGATAAGCTTGAGACGCACTAGAGATTCGCACACATCTCGCATTTTATCGCATTTTATCACATTTTATCGCATTTTATCACATTTTATCACATTTTATCACATTTTATCGCATTTTATCACATTTTATCACATTTTATCGCATTTTATCACATTTTATCGCATTTTATCTCGCAGCAGAAGCTATTAGAACTTTAACAGAACAAGGGACTCTTGAAATGAAAAAAAAAAGATTAAAAAAAGGATAAAAAAAAGATTAAGATTCTCTAAATCACAATTGTAGATTCGAATACTTGGGGACCAGAAATTGATGGATTTGAAAATTAGGGTTGTGTTGGTAGGAGGATTTTGGTAGGAATTTGGTAGGAATTTGGTAGGATTTTGGTAGGATTTGGATTTCGAGCCACTGGAAATTGAATCGTAGTGTTGGTAGAAATTTTTAATAAAACGCATTGCCCGATGAATTTTAAGAGGATGCACTGATTTTAGTGATTTAAACCGATTTTTACCGATTTTTACCGGTTTTTTTAGAGGACGCACTTTTTTTAGTGATTTCAAAAGCGCACTTTTTAGTGATTTCAAAAGCGCACTCTTTACTGATTTCAAAAGCGCACTCTTTACTGATTTTTACTGTTTTTATGGCGCACTGATAAGCAGCCACGATAAGCCACGATAAGCCACGATAAGCCACGAAAAGTCGCACCCTCGGGAACAGGACTCTTCACCTCCGCAAGCAAAACACCTCTTTTTTCTGTCCCCTTTCTATCCCAATTCTATTTATTTACTCTGATCTTACACTCTAAAATTCTTAATACTTAATACTTAATACTTAATATACTCTACCTTATATATTAGAGACTATACTCTATGCTCTATAATATTCTATTCTCCATATAATATATCCTGTACTATTCCATACTTTATATAATACTCTATACTCTACTCTAAATACTACAGACTTTACTATACTCTATACTATACTCTATAATATACTCTATACTCTACTCTATACTCTACTCTACTCTTCTCTATATATTAGACACTTTACTCTATAGACTTGACCAACGACGTGGTTGGGTTCTTCGGATGCCACTGGCCTTGACCCTGATAATGACGACGATGACGATTCCGACACGGAAACCTCTGCAGTAGTGAAAGGAGCTGGGTCGTCCAAGTCCACGTCCGTTGTGACAAAATCCAAGACAAAATCCAAGACAAAATCCAAGACAAAATCCAAGACAACTGGGGGAAACGACCCAGCTGCAGATGCTGGTAAGACTACCACCTCCACTGACAGCGAGAGAACATACACCGGAGGTTTTGTGCAAAACTCCAAGCAGACTGGTCTCTTTCTACCACCTCTTCTGACTGACTCTGTAGATCACGAATCCTTGCTTAGCCTTGTAACCCAATCTTCTGGCCTTGTCTGGTCTAGAAGGTCTGCTAGCTCTGTGGATGACGTTTCTTTGTCTGTACTCCCAACATCTGTTAATACTTATACTTAATACTCTTAATACTTCAAACTTATTACTCTTAGTACTAATATTCTATACTTCACTCTTAGTACTAATACTCAATATTCAATACTTATTACTTAATACTCTATAATACCCTATAATACCCAATACTCTATACGTAACACTCTTAATACTTACAAATCTTACTACTCTTACTACTCTTAAAACTCTTAATACTCTTGATACCTATACTTGATACTTATACTTAATACTTCAAATTTAATACTCTTAGTACTAATACTCAATACTTACAACTCTTAATACTCTTAGTACTCTTAATACGAATACTCAATACTAATACTCAAACTTAATACTAATAGTCAAACTTAATACTCTAATACTCTATACTTGATAACCTGTCATTTTCAAATACAGTTATCACTAATATACCTTACATAAGAGAGATGGTACTTTCCAACGAGACATGCATGCGGGATTATGAAGGAGGTGTATTTGAAATTGCGCCACACCAAGAAATGGAAAGGTTCTGAATTCATTAATTCATTTTCTTGGAAGAAACGAAGTCCGTTTCTTTCGGTCCGTAATGGCTACGGTATATCATGCACAACAGGTTATCAAAGTATGTGAAAAGCCAACACTCATGCTCTTAACTCTTAATACTCTTAATACTATTATTCTTCTTAATCTTAATACTCTTAATCTTAATACTCTAGAATACTCGATACTTAATACTTAATACTCTTAATCTTAATACTTAATACTCTTAATCTTGATCCTCTTGATCCTCTTAATACGCTACCTTACGGTCTATCTATTGAGGATTATTCATCAGTAGGAATTATTCTTGATCCGCTTTTCTGCTCATACTACCCACTACTCTGGAGTCTACTCGACACTCTACTCTAGATTTTAGACTCTACTCTGGTCCCTACTCTAGACTGTATACTGTATACTGTAGACTTGACTGTAGATTCTACTCGATACTCTACTTTAGACTCTACTCTGGACTCTACTGTAGACTCGAGGCTGTATACTCTAACTGTAGACTGGAGACTGGAGACTATATGCCGGAGACTGGACACTCCCGTCTAGACTGTATACTGTAGAGTATAGACTATAGGCTGTAGACTCTACTCTAGACTCTAGTCTATCGTCAGCCTGTGCTACAGGTACCTAAGAAGTCTGTCAGTCAGTCAATAGTCACGGTCTTTATCCAAGACTCTTATGAGATTATCTTGCAGGATCTTGTCCAAGGCTGAGCTGTGGATTACTACTAATAATTTGCTGCTTCTGTATATTTTAATATATGTAGGAGACTATATAACTAAGTAGATGTTACAAATACTAAAATTATTTTTTAATAGTTCTCGAAGGACTTGAGACGTATGAGTTTGGCGACTTGGAGATTAGAGAAATTTCATGCATACATTCACTCTTTGGTAAACCTTTGTCTGGGTGTAAGAGGTAAATGTCCACCTCGAAACAACTTTTCCAATCCCGATATCCATCTCCATGCCGAATATAACGCTCATTATTGTTGAAAAGTTTATAGGAGTGAGGATTAGAGTAAACAGGACAATAAATATGATTATTTTCTGGTTTTCTGCCTTTTCTGCCTTTATCGTTTTTTTCGGGACTTTCGGTCGTTTTCGGGGCTTTCTGGGCCATTTAGTGCTCAGACACTATAACTAGTCAGTACCACTCCATGTATCTCCACCAAACTCGAGGTAAAACTCACCGAAAAAAGATAATATCTTAAGTCAATGCTCCATAAATCTTCCACTGTGTTATAAGGCTTTTTAATAAATACGAGTGTCCTATGAGGTTGTCTTGTCCAAGGCTGTCCGTGAATTAAGACCACCAGAAGACTGTTTATAAGACTGTCTAGACAATCTAAAAGATTGTCTAGACTTCCAGACGGTCTAGAAGACCATTCAAGGTTATCCAAAAGACTGTCTAGACTATCTAGACTGCTCAAAAGACTATTCAAAAGACCTATTTCTCGAATTCCGCAAGTGCCTAGAATTCCACTTTCTCATCAATTTTCACCGGTTTCCAATTAGCCTCTAGAGACTGAACTGCCTGTATAACCCGGTGAATCCATACCTTCTTTTCCATTGGCTCAGTCCTCTACGCTAAGTACCAATGACGATTCAAATGTGCCAGCAGATCTGCCCAGCAAAAACATTTCCAAGCAAAAACATTTTCAAGCAAAAACAGTTCCAAGCAAAAACAGTTCCAAGCAAAACCAGTTCCAAGCAAAAAACGTTGGAACGATTCGAAAAGCAAAAGCAGCGTGAAGCTGAGCGATTTTCAAAGAGATGGTTATAGCAATAACTCCAGCTAAAGGTATAAATCCACTAACAAAACCAAAAATAGAAGAGCTCATTAAATTAAGAATTAATGAACCTAATATTAACATTAATAAATGACCAGATAATATATTAGCTGATAATCGTAAACCTAATGATTAGCTTTTGAACTATATAATGAAGTTAATGGTGTTCCTGTTGGTCCAAATAAAGAAAAGAAACATAATCCATGATTTACACCTATAGTAATTAAGTTAAACTTAATGATATTATAGCTACTATTTGTGCTGATATTGCAAATGAATATGGAATCATAGATATAACACCACGTGAAATAAGTTTTATTTAATATAAGATTATATCCACATTTAAATAAACTAACTATATACTTAATGTTATTATATTATTAATAGTTAATAAAGGTTTAATTTCAAATTGATCTAATGGTGAAAAAAAACATGAGACTTTTTATTTCCTTAATGACTTATATGTATTTAAGGTCTAAGTTATATTTATATATATCCCTATATATAATAGGATACTCTACCTAGATAGGTTTTTATAAATTAATTATTATATTTGTAGCTATTAATAATCTTAAAATATTAGGTAATAAATATTTTGAAGTAATATATCAAAAGTTAATAAATGTAAAAAATAAAGAAAGAGAAAAAAGGCAGAGAGAAAAAAGAGAGAGGCCATGGAGGCAGAGAAAGAGAAAAAGCGTGAACGAGAAAGAGGATGAAAGTCAGGAAAGAGGAGGAGGAAAAGGCTAGGAAAGAGGAGGAGGAGAGAAACCCAATGAAAATATCCAACTTTTTTACCATCAAAAAAGCCACACCCGTACACGTCTCTAGTGTGGAACCAACAAAATCTCCACTGTAGACTCGACTGTAGAATCTAGACTCGACTGTAGAATCTAGACTCGACGGTAGAATCTAGACTCGACTGTAGACTCTCCCTAAAGCGTATAGGGGAGGATCTAATGGTGATATAGAGCTAACTGTAACTTTAATGCCGTTGTCCTCATTATGATAATTATATTTCAAAGGTAAAACAATTGTATGAGGGGAAATCTGTCTGTATCAATCAATTCTCAGTGGTTATCCTTTGCTTAGGTAGTTCATTTTAATGGTTAGAAGGGAAATTGTCACATATAGTTATGTGCAGTAAAACCTGTACTTAAAGCTACTTAAAGCTAGTTTCATTAAAACTTTTAAGAAAAAGATTCATGTCTGGGATATCATTTTTGTGTTTGCTTGTTTCCAGGGTCTGGTTACGAACCCGGCCCTTGGTAGACTCTATAAACTCTAGGCTCTCCTTTAGTCTAGACTGTATACTGGAGTCTGTAGACTCTAAACTTTACTTTAAAATCTACTCTATACTGTGGACTATAGACTGTAGACTCTACTCTAGAATCTACTTTAGAATCTACTTTAGAATCTAGACTCTATTCTACACTGTATACTGTGCTCTAGACTCTATTCAATACTCTACTCAACTCTAGACTTTGCTGTAGAATCTACTCTAGGCTCTACTTTAGACTCTACTCTAGACTGTATACTGTGTATTGTAAATTCTACTCTAGACTCTACTCTTCGCTAGACTGAGATTCTACTCTCGACTCTACTCTGGACTTGACTGTAGATTGTATACTGTAGACTCTACTCTAGAATCTACTTTAGACTGTAGACTGTAGACTGTAGACTCTACTCTAGACTCTACTCCAGAATCTACTTTAGAATCTACTTTAGAATCTACTTTAGAATCTACTTTAGAATCTACTTTAGAATCTAGACTTTACTCTAGACTGTGTACTGTAGACTCTACTCTGGACTGTATACTGAAGATTTACTCGATACTCTACTCTAGAATCTACTTTAGAATCTAGACTGTAGACTGTATACTGAGACTTTCCTATAGACTGTAGACTCTACTCTGGACCGTATACTATTGATTGTATACTGTATACTATAGACTCTATTCTGGATCTGACTACAGATTGTAGACTCTACTCTGGACCTGAGTCTAGATTGTATACTGTAAATTTTAGATTCGACTGGAGACTCTACTCTAGATTTAGACCATTGACTGTATACTGTAACTATAGACTCTACCGATACTCTACTCTTCTCTAGACTATAAACTTTACTTTAGATTTGACTGTAGATTGTATACTGTATACGGTAGATTGAGACTCGACTGGAGATGGGTGCAAAAATGCGCGCGTGCAGCGGACGCGACACCACACATCAAGTCTTTTCAACACATGGTCGAACTCGGCTCCGGGCTCCGGCTCGCATGCAACTACTCGTGGATCCATCTCCGCACCAATGCCTATAAATGCAAGGCGCCCGCGACGTCGCTGGGCTTGTCGTATAAGGCGAAACACCTTTTGCTTTTGGCGGACGAGGCGTCCCATGCCATTGTGTTTGGCGTGGAGGTGTACGTGTACTTCACCGTCGTGGACCATCACACGACCCGGCTGATCTTTGTGCCCAAGGCCGATACCACTGGATTGGGCGGCCGTTTTTCGGCGGCCACGGTCATGGAGTGGTATTTGGATCTTCTTTTGCGTCTAGACCCGAGGGTGTACTTTGAAACCGGCCCAGAAATGGAGAATTTGGCGACGGAAGGGGGGGATAACGAAACCTGGAAGGAGGGGAAGGTGAGTGGGAAGGAGAGTCTGGAGAATGGAAAGGGAAAGGAGGGGAAGGGGGAGACCGGGAAGGATGAGAAGGAGGAGGGGGAGAGTGAGTACTCGGTGGTCAATGAACTACGCCGGATGGGCCGGGACTTTACCCGAAAAGGCAATATCCCGGTGGCCGCTTATGAAGTGGCGGGAAAACCAGTGCAGAAACTCCCGTTTCCAGAAACCCGGTCCGAATCCATCAAGATCTCCATGTTCACCCGGGCTGCAGACGCATACCTCTTTCCCGACTCTCAGAAAAACGGGGGGAAACACGTGGCCTCGGGTAATGCTCTCTTTAAATGGTGGCTTGCTATACTAGAAAAAGTCGTGTCCAAACACAAGCAATGGGTGTTGAAGGCGGACATTCCAGGGTCGGACTCCAATGCTGTGGGCCGGCTCTTGCCTGCAGGATGCTCCGTGGGCACCATCTACCCATCCGAAGCAAACGTGCTCAAAACCATCCCGGTGTTTCCAGATGATCCCAAGGGACGCTTTCTCGAGCACTTGGTTGTGGAAAACCGCGTACTGCAGATGACCGTCGCCCAATTCTGGCACGAGCTCGGCTACAGGCAGGAATTCCGTCTAGGTAATGTGGTGGGGATCATTGGGGCTGAAGGCCCTTCGGTGGCTTCGGAGAATTCCCCTACCGCACCGAATCTCCAAGACTCAACGCTTGTTTCCGTCAAAAAGTACAAGAAGCTCCGGGACTATATCAAGGGACACGACTATAGCAAGCTCGATGATATACAGGAGGTGTGGGACCATGGGCTCCGTGAGTTGAGTATTCGACAGAAGGTCAAGCTCCACGTGCTGCATATTACAGGCACCCGTGAGGTCAATACACAACAACACCCAGCGCCACAACCCACTCAGGTCAATGTGCTCCAGGTCAAGAAGCGTCCTGCAGTCAACAACATCAACGGCTTGGTCAAGAAAAAGAAGTGACCAGGCAAGATTTCTGGCCATTGAATGTTGTTTGATGGTCGGATGGTGGTCATGGTGGTCACAATTGTTTACTATCGAGAAAAATTCTTCTGCAAAACCTCCTTGTTGAATCTCAAAGAAAAGTAAGTTCTTAGAGTCTAAGGGAATGGCTTTTGGCTTACTAAGAAGTGTATATATGTAGAGCATATTCTGGAATTGTATGGGGGGGGGGGGGGGGGGG
>NKZY01000817.1:728010-772679 GCA_002374555.1 Metschnikowia mauinuiana | reverse complement strand
GGGGGGGGGGGGGGGGGGGGGGAGACCATGGCAGAGGATCAATAGTTAATATAATGTAGTTTAAATAATATACAGTAAACAAGAGTGATTTAGCTGGAGAAATCCATGTCCTCCAAAGTATCCAAGACCCGTGAACTATTTGGTATTTGGGAAACGGGCCTATATGCAGTCCGAGAGTAAAAAACTATAATTTTCTTAACTTTTTTCCAAATTTTTAAGTATCATATCCAATAGTAGGGCCTTATGAGTTATTAGGCCAATTCCCAAGTCCATTCCAGTACATTTCGATTTTTAAGCCCATTCGAGGTTTTTGTCCAAAATGTGTCTTACTGCGAAATTATTAAAATCTACACTTAAAGTGGGGACATTTCCTCCCCATTGACCCAGAAAAAATGGTATACTCAAAAAAGAAAAGAAGAAAAACCAGATATTTAACTACCGTTGATTTACAGCTCGAATTATCTTTGACACCAAGATTTATCAGTCACAAAGTGTCATGACCAGAATTGTCCTGCACAGAGAACACGATCAGATAGGGCCAGATTTCAAGCACAGACTGGCCCATTAACCCATCACAGCCAGTGAATATATTCCGATGTTGTCATAGTAGACATTAACATGGATAGTAAGTAAGAGTGGAAAAAGAGAGGAAGAGTGGAAAAAGAGAGGAAGAGTGGAGTTTCATGGAGTGGGGAACCAGTTCCGGGGCTTATATCCAGTTCCGGGGGGCTTATATCCAGTTCCGACCTCTTGACATGGGTCGTTTCATCGTGTCCACCAAAAATAAATTTACTCTCTTTAAAAGTGTTTTGGGTTTTTATCAGTGTGAAAAAGCGATTCTGGCCTCGACAACCTCTAATCTGGGGTGTATCCCCAGCAGGAGTGGACTCCAGCAGGAGTGGTTTGAGGTGCGTCACGTGAGCAAGTGAGTAATAGATAATACTACTCTGTTAGTTACTGGTGTATCCTTCTCCTGTATATTACCCACTATTCAACCATAGAAAGTTAATCCGATTATTCTTACTAATATGAATATATGACTAATCTATAATTATATTAATACCGTAGAATTTTGTTTAGCCTATTGTCCATGGTGCTGTATACGGTGCTGTGTGCAGGAAACCATAAAGTAATCAGTAATTGTATTTTCCTAGTTGTAGTTTTCCTAGTTGTAGTTTCCCTACTACTTCTACTATTATTGACTAGTTGTAGGAGTCAATAGTAGCAGTAGCAAAGAGTAGTAGTTTTGCCAGTGCTCGTAACCAGAGTCATGGCTCGGCCCCGAGTCAAGTGTAGAGAGTAGTGCGATTTTGATTTTATGAACCAAATTGGCAATGGACAAATCCAGAACCAACCCAAAGCCAAATCTACGCCAGCTCCAACCCCAAAGCCAAATCTACTTTTTCATCTGTTGTGAACCAAAATGAGATGACGGCTCGAAACAAAATTACAAATCCATGGCTACTAACTGAAGAGCTGTACTGCAGACAAGTCATCTTAGAGAGCACATAATAGAGAGCACATAATTCTGTATTCTGTTTAAATACGAAAGTATGTCCCCACACTTGATACCTCATACTAATCACGACTGAACCAAGGAGTCAGATTTTTTTTTTGGAGTCACTAAAAGTACCTCTTTAAAATCAGTGGACTTGATTTTGAATTATTGCAAGATGTAGCTAACCGGTCCAAGGCGTTCTTGACTTATTAAGATCAGTATAGTATAAGTGTAGTGAGGTCAGTATGTGAATGATTTTGGAATATGAGAATAGATAGATAGATAGATAGATAGATAGATAGATAGAAAACAATAAAAGGAAAATTAAAGGTGGACTGGGAACTGGCTAACTTGAAGTGTGTGATAAGTAATTGTTGAAGGTTAGCCTTGCGAAGTCATCCACGTACTGCATATGCGAGATGCAGGATGGCCAGATAAAACAACTGAACAACTGGCGTTTTATACGAAGCTTTCGTCCAGTTTGGTAATATTTTCGGTACAACAAGGATCCACAAAAATATCAAGGATTCTCGGGTACACCATGGGTATCAGAGGCACGTGATCACTCTCTTAGGAATATACTTCCTCTCTTGTTATGTTAGGGAGTAGCAGAGAATCGTCTTTTTTTTTCTTTTTTTTTTAATAGTGGAGTTTTCTGGATAGTAGAAAGATACAAGTTCTTAGTGTGGTGTGATGGGCTGGTGTGGCAGACACTCAAACCGACAAGTTCAAAAGGATCTGGGATCGGGGCCCTCGGAATAGGCGCCGCGACCGGAACTCCCAGCTATAGCGCGTGTAAAAAGTGCACTTACCAAGAAATTCCACTTTATAAAAAACTTTCTTGTCACCGCCGGAATTCCAGGAATCCAGAAAACCCATTTTTGTTTAGTTTCAAGAGAATTTAAGGTCCTTTGCGTTGGGCCTTTTTCTGCTGACCTTGTCTGGTGCACGGGTGCGCCGCGCAGCAATTCCGGGGGTTGCAGCCACTACATAAAATAAACCTTACCATGGGTACATCTTGAGACTCGCACTACATTATACGGTTTCACTTACCATGTAAATAACCATCCCATAATCAAATGATAAATTATAAAAAGTGTGCTTGTAAATAGTGTTGACTTGTAAGGTATAGTTCTGAGGACTAAAAGGTCTTACGGTATTTCAGAAAATCAGCAAGAAGTATCAGCTCAGTTTGATAAGAGAGGAATCGGCATTTCCTAGGATTAGTCAGAATACTCTATGATTGAGATAATCACTGAAGTGCCATACTTATAAGAATTATTAGAAAATAACATAAAAGACCAATTAAAAGACCAAATTCAATAATCATATGCACACCTTCGTGTTTCTCCACAACAGAAAGTCCAATTGGTACAGGAAAAAGACGCTTTGGCATTTATAGCAATTCGCACCCGGTCCTATAGTAGACCGCGAATCCCAGACAGCCACACATAACCAACTATAACTATAAAATAACCATACATAACCATAACCACACCTTAAATATCTCGACTATATAACCTTTGTTTGAAAACAAGATCCTCACTTTCTTTAATAGTGTGATGCATGACTACACTAGTTCATGCCACTAGCATTTGTAGATATTAGTTTGAGACTAGTTTGAGTAATTTGAGTAATTTGAGTAATTTGAGTAATTTGAATAATTTGAATAATTTGAATAATTTGAGTAATTTGAGTAATTTTAATAATTTCGTGTTTTCGTGTTTTCGTGTTTTCGTAGTATTCGTAGTTCTCGTTTTCGTGGTTCTCGTTTTCGCGGTTTTCGTGAGACTGTGGGTGATGAGAAATTAGTGTGGATTTGAAGGGCGCGAGGTGTAAGGCGCACTGGGATAAGCTTTCGCACTCGCCTCCTCGCCCTTTTCTCGCCCTTTTCTCGCCCTTTGTTTTTCGCCCCTTGAGCCTCACTATATAAAGCAGCCCGCACTTGCATTTCCCACTACTTCGTGCCGTCACTTTGTTCTCTACTACAGGTTCTACTTCTAGTTCTATACAGGTTCTATTCAGGATTCCAGGTTCTATTCTAGCTCTATTCAGGATTCGAGGTTTTATTCAGGTTCTATATTAGATTTCAGGCTCTATTTAGGTTCTATTTTAAATTTCAGGCTCTATTTAGGTTCCATTCAGGTTATACTTCTAGGTTCTATTTTAAATTTCAGGCTCTACTTCTAGGTTCTATTCCAGGCTCTACTTCTAGGTTCTATTTGAGGCTCTATTTATATTCTACTCCTAGGTTTTATATCAGACTCTACGATGTCGAGGGTTGTTATTATTGGGGGCAGTTATGCAGGCCTCACTGCTGTTTCTGTGGTGGCAAAACATGACCCTCTGGCCTCCATCACCGTGATTTCTCCCTCCACTCACGCTTACTTTAATGTGGCGACTCCTCGCTTGGTGGTGCAGCCGGAATTGAGCCCCAAGACGGTGTTTGCCGTGGAGGCCATTGTGCAGAAAAACTCCAATGGCAAAGGCTCTTTTATTTTGGGCTCCGCTACGAACGTGGTGCCCGAGTCCAATACTGTGCACTATGCCAGTGCCTCTGGCGAAACGGGAAAACTCAACTATGACTTCCTTATTGTTGCGTCCGGCACACAGTCTGCGTGGCCTGGCTTTAAAACAAACCTTGACTATACCGAAGCCCAGAAGGGAATTGAAAATGCAAGTACTGCTTTGAAATCCGCAAAGACCGTGGCCATTGTGGGAGCTGGTCCCACGGGCGTGGAGACGGCGGGCGAGATTGCTAATGAGTACCCTGATGTGGACGTGGCCTTGTATGCAGGCCAAGGCGTTTTAGCCGGGTTGCCTCCATCCTTAGGGTCTGCAGCCAGTGAGAAATTGAAGCAGCTTGGAGTCAAGATTATTCTGGATGTTTATGTCAAGCAAGCTCCATCAGAAAATGGAAAAGACTGTTTGGTGGTGGAAAAAGGCCCCGATGTGGGCACGCAGACTGCATACGACCTCATTCTCGAGTGTTATATCACCAAGCCATATTCGGAATATCTTCCCGATTCCATCAAGGACAAAAAGGGCTATGTGGTGACCAACAAGACGCTCTTGGTGGAGGGCCACGCCAACATTGCTGCTTTTGGCGATATTGTTTCCGGAGGGGGACAGTCCATCGTGGATATCAAGATGGGTCAAACTGCCACGCTCGCTCACACTTTCCAGAAATGGGTAAACGGAGGCACCGAACCCACAAGCTTCTTTCCAGTATCTTACATCAAGAGGTTCTTCTCTAAGCCGGCGCTGGATGCAGGTCCTTACAAACCAGTGGATAACACCTACTTGATTCCCGTGTCGCGC
Organism: Metschnikowia mauinuiana; assembly: GCA_002374555.1. Lineage (NCBI taxonomy): Eukaryota > Fungi > Ascomycota > Pichiomycetes > Serinales > Metschnikowiaceae > Metschnikowia > Metschnikowia mauinuiana. The sequence continues at coordinate 767,860 of NKZY01000817.1, read as the reverse complement.
AATGGCGGAGTGGGGATGTTATTCGGCTGGGGAGTGCCCAACTTCGTGGTGTACTTTGCCAAGGCCAAGAGTTTCATGATAGAGACTGCACGCACGCTGTTCCAAGCCTGAACATCTTGGAAGTGATAAATTAGCTGACACTGTTGGCTGAGTACTTACAACAGAGACACTATTTGAGTGTCCTGCATTGTTGAGGCGTGACGTGCCAGATTGGTTGCGAATTGCGACACAGGAATGAGACCGCAATCCTGCACAATGCCCAGCAACCTTCGGCAGACACGGACCTTTCCCCCACTGGGCAATGGCTGTGGCTTTTTTAGGAAGCAGCAGGGGGAATATCGGGGCGTTTCTGTGCAGTTTGCCAAAAAAAAATGGCAATAAGACCTTGTTTGTCCTGCACCCGGCCGCACTAAAGCAGTCTTACATCATAGCAAGTATCTCTCGATTCGCAACTGCCCACATGACCATGGCCGGTGTATATAAAGAGCCCTTTTCCCCAGGACCACTTTTTTTTTTAGATCATCCTCTAATCACTAACTATTCATTGGACACAAGAATACTGAAAAGTTCAAGCAAATAACCCCTTAAACAAACTTCAACAAAAAACTCCAAACAACAAACCACACCAAATAATGTTTCGTCTTGCTGCCAGAAACCTCAGAGTCGCCACGCTCCCCTCTGTTCCCTCCAGAACATTGACGATGTCCAGAGCCAACTTTGGCATTGTGGATGCTGCAAAAGACGTGTTGGACAAAGCAAACAAGAAAACAGGCGAGGTGTTGGCCTCCACCATCGACAAGACGGAAAAGGCCACGCCCTCTGCCGACGAAATCAAAGAAACCGCCGCCAACGCTGCCTCCACCGTCAACCAAAAGACCGGCGAGGTGTTGGCCGATGGCATCAACAAGGCCGAGAATGCCTCGGAAAACGCCAAGGACTTGGCTTCAAAGGCTAAGGACAAGGCTGAGGCCAAGGGCAAGGTGGTCAAGAACTCGGCTGGCTACAAGGACTTGCAGGACAAGGGAAAAAAGGTGGAGTCTGAGCAGAACCGTCCAGACGATGCCGTTTAGTTAGACTTTGAAGAATTAATAAAATTGCTACAAGATAAATTAAAAGTAGACAAAAGAGACATGATTATTGGTTATAGGTAGGTCGTGCATGAACCAAAAGTAGAGGGTGTATGAACCAAAAGTAGGGGGTGTATGAACCAAAAGTAGGGGGTGTATGAACCAAAAGTAGAGTGCATGAACCAAGATGTAGAGGATGTAATTGTGGAAGTACGTAGACGGAGTAGGTGTTGTGTATAAATAAAGCTTCGTTATTGGGTAGCTATAGCCATAGCCAAGTCCATGTCTAGTCAATGCAGTCAAGGCCTGAGTCACTGGACGGTGTGACTATATACAGGCCACCACAGTGCCAATCTGATAATGGCATCTGTTGTTATTGGTCTTTGTAAGTTTCAATATAACTTGTCCATGGAAATGGCACAATGAACGTCCTGAATCTGCAAATGAATCAAATGAATCAAATGAATCAAATGAATCAAATGAATCAAATGAATCAAATGAATCAAATGAATCAAATGAATTCATGTCTCCATGATCTTTCTAGAAATCAGACGTTAGACATTGAACTTAGCTAGTGTAGCTAGAGCTTGGACCTTTGGATCTCCTTCCATGTCCCACACCTCGTAGACATAGGTATAATCATGGAATTTCAGACGTTGATCATGGACTTTTCGGACGTTCAAACACCTGGACTGGACAGCTTGGATAGACTTTTGGACTAGACTTAGCTGGGCCTAGACTTGACGACTAGACATGACTCACTTGGAGATTTTAGGGTCCACGAAAACGTTTTCTCCTTCAACAGGCATTGCAGGCTGCACATCCTCGAGTTTTCGCCTCCTCTCAATGATGGCCAAGAAATTCAGCGGCACGTAGCCCACCTTACCTGTTCTCAGACGCACCTTCCACCACTTGCTTTCGTTCCCAAGCGGATCGAGCTTGGACAAAATGGCCACGAGCTCCTTGGGCTTCAACTCGATCTCGATGTTGGGGTTTTCGGGGTTGAATTCATAGAGTGCTTTGGCGAACTCCAAGCTGTCCGCATCCACAGCGCCACGAATGCCTGCACCCATGCCCTGTTGCTCCTGGAGCCTTCTTTGCTGCTGCATTTGTTGCTGCTCATTGAGTTTCTGAATGGCTTTGCTAAGTAGGTAAGGAATCCCCACCGATGCTGCCAAGAATAGTAAGAGTGGCTTGAACGAAATACGCCGAGCTCCCTTGTTGTTGTTGTTGCGCCTTAAGGTATCCTCCAACTTCTTCTGCTTGGACTCAAACTTGCCAAACTCCTTGGCGTTGAGCCCATAGTTGTATGTGCGACCCGTGATTTTGTAGAAAAGCTTCTTGGCAAACTTGATGACGGCAAAGATGCCTAGAAGCGAGCCCAACGTGTTTTTGAGGTTGCCAAACTGCTCTGCTAGCGACACCATGGTGAAAAACGACGAGTGCGTGGCCATATATGTGGCCTCTAGCATTTGGGCAAAGCCGCCCACGGCGCCGATGATGGACTCAATTAGCTGGAACGTGGCCTGGGGGCCTTCGCCCATCCCGGGGCCGTTCATGCCGCCTTGCCCGTAGTTGGAGCCGTACATGCCGGAGCCGTACATGCCTGAGCCATAGCCGGAGCCGTACATCGACAGCCCATAGCCCGACCCGTACATGCCCGATCCGTATCCGCCTCCATACATCGACAGCCCATACATGCCGGAACCATAGCCCGAACCGTACATTCCCGACATTCCGGAGCCGTACATGCCAGACCCGCCGTATCCTCCATAGCGGGAGGTGGAGCCGTAGCCGCCATGGGTATTCCCAAGCCCCGAGCCCAAGCCCATGCCCATGCCCGTCCCAGAAGCACCTATGCCCATGGAACTGGAAGGGTCCGCTAGGGAAGTGGGTCTTTCGGGGATCAGAGACTCCGCTAGCAGTCCTGCAGGCAAGGCGCCGGCGTTCGCATCAGTGGCCGTAGCCGTATTGGACACTCCACCTTGGGTTTCCCAGGGTTTAGCTCTGGGGGTGCTCATATTCAATGGTGAGGAGAAGTTTGGGGAAGGAGATTTTTGCTTGATCACTCGCTCCTGCAGGAAAGAAACTCATACCCCATTTTCGCACGTGAAGCCGAGGCCGCCCTCACTTTTCGCAGTCCTCCCGGCCTCACTTACCCCAGATAAATACTATAGGTTAGTCCAAGTCACTATAAAGTACCATCATGTAGAGTAAGTCAGTATTAATATTACTGGGTCAGCAACAAGTCAGAATTCAATCATATCAAGTCAATATCAAGTCAATTTCAATTAAGTATTAAGTCAGTTAAATCGAATTGAGTCAATACCAAATCGTATTAGGTCAGTATTAAGTCAGTATCAAGTCCATATCAAATCCTATTAAGACAGTAATAAGTCAATATTGAATATTATTGGGTCAGTACCAAGTCAATATCAAATCGTATGAAGTCAGTAATAATATTGAATGGTATTGGTTTGAGTATCAAGTCAATTTTAAGTTAGTATCAAGTCAGTATCAAGTCAGTTGAATCGTATTAGTCATCAACTCAAGCTGAACGATTGACGAATAAGTCTAAGTAATATTCAGTAGTTATCAGTAGGATCAATCAGGATCAAGTCAGTCTTCAAACCTATGAAGTCAGTACAGAGTAGTATAATCCTCTTTAATCAGTATTCAGTCAAAATGTAGTCAATATCAGTATCAAGTACAAAATGATCTTTGGTAGTATTAGTATCAAGTCAAAATAGTCTTTGGTAGTATTATCAGTATCAAGTCAAAAAGCTTTAGTTTTAAGTAGTCAGCAGCTTCATGTGTTTTGGTCTGGACCGGAAACCATGTCGATAGAATCCAGAAATGGGAGCGGATCGAAGGAAGGAGAGAGTAGAATCCTAGAGACTAAGAGTGGAGAGATGAGAGAAAACAGTAGAAAAAAAGGAGTAGAAAATAAGGGGGGGGGGGGACACTTATTTATATTCTGTTGGTTGCAATTTTGGGCGGGGGTTTCAGAATGCGCATATCTGGTGGCAACATGCGCGAGCATTGGCTGCAATTCCAAAAGAATATATAAGGACTGCGATTTTCCTCAAAAGGTATTACTTTATTTTTTTCCATTGCCATTATGCTGCCAATACACACGATAATTCCCTAGTCTTTTGCCGTCTTACTAAGGGGCTGATAAGAACAACTCCATCCAATCTACTTTTTGAATCCTAATGTCCACATGAAACTTATTGTTCCTATTCAACACTACTACAAATCTATAGTAGCGGTACTAGACTTTTCTGATACCCTAGCATCTTTTTAGGCAGGTGCCTGATATAATGATGAGGTAATCTGCCATTGAAGAGTTCAATTACTAATAGTTGTTTGACATACAGTCCTGGCGGAGTATTGATTGATTGGGTATTACGAGGCTACCCAGTCAATGAGTGTCCATAAATCGTAACACCTGAACCGCCATGATCATTCATCCGTCCGTTCATTTGTTCATCATCCGTTCGTTCATTTGTTCATCCAGAATCCATCCAACCAGCTTTTGATAGAGCCTCCAGTCCCATGGCTGGCCCCTTGAATCTGATTGAGTCTTGCTGAATCTAGATTCGTCATTGAGTTGATCAGAATCATTCTAGACCAGTACCTTGGTATTCACGCAAGTGGCTCCAGGGATGAGCTCAAACGGTTCAAGTGGATGTACACATCCGTGCCGTAACCCTCCATCGAAATGAGCTTCAAGTCTCCGCCAAAGTACTGCGCATAGAGCCGGGAGATGGGCAAGCCGTAGCCAAAACCAGCCATGGGGGCCTTGAAGCTGGTCTGGCTCTCCGAGTCCAATGTGGGCAACTTATCCACCGTCGTGTACAAGTACGTCCAGATGAGCGGGATTTCACTGCGGGCAATTCCACCGCCCTCGTCCGAGATCTTGATGGCTATATCCTCGTAGCCCTCGGATATGATCACCTTGATGGCCGGAAACTTCAAGTCGTTGAGATCGATATCTTCCGCCTTCAACTCGGGGTTTTCCTTCATCATCTGCTCCTTGAGGATGGGGGTGTGGAACTCGATCGTGGCCCGGAGCGAGTTCTTCAACACCTCAAAAAACATATGGATCAAGTGGCCTGGAACGTACATGAAGTTGATCAGTTCCTGGGAAGCAATGAGCTGGATTTCCGGGGCTTCGAAAAGCCCATAGTACTCCTCACAGATGTACTTGGCTGTTTCCACGGCATCCTCGGCGATTTCCTTGACGTTGCACTCGGTGCAAATGACACCGACGTAATTGTTGCGGCCCGTCCGTTTGGGCTCACCATTGGACCCATTCATAAGGTTCGAAATGCGTTGTCTTGTCGGCAGAGCCTGCGACATGTTGAGAGCAATGTGCTGGCCAATAAGCATCCGGATTCCGATTCTCAGCATGTAGAACCGGTCCAAAAATGTCTGGATAGCCAGGTTCACCTGCACCAACTTGTGTTCCGTCTTCCATTCCTGCACACCCTGGGCCATGGTAGCCACCGTGGCATCGTGTCTTTTTTTGATCTTCAGAAGTGCATCCAACACGCTCTTGTTGTAGTCATAAACTTCCTTTGGCCAAACTATATTGCTAGGGCACGGGTTAAAGTAGCTCTTGCCGAAAGTAGGGGCATCAGCACATAGTTTCGGGGGCACGGGGGCGGTGGAGTGGGAAGTATGGGGTCTAACCACAATTCCATCATCGGAAAACTCGTTATTGACAGCAGGATTGGACATTTGCTCCTGGGCCAAGTTGGAGGTTTCAGCCTCGTCGAGACTCTCTGCCCGAGTGTTCAATGCATACAACTGGGCCCGTAACTTCTCGTCGATCTGAGGCTTGGGCAACGAGGTCAACTCCTCAAACGACTGCGCATACCAGTTCTTGACCTTGACCGTCAGCGGCATCTTCAGAAGCCCCAACGGAGCGTTTTCAAGGTCCCGTACCTTGAGGGCTAGACGAATAGGGAGTTCCTCCACGATGAATTGCGACGCAAGGAAAATCAGCCCCGCCGACGGCGTGGGGCCAAACTGGACCATCTGGCGGATATTCACCGAGGTTTGGGGGTACCCTGCGTACCGCACCATTTTCTCCCGGAGCGCCTTGGTGAGCTCCCATCCTGTTCCCATAATGAGTTGGATTTATGGTGATGATAAACTGTTGAGTAGCAAAATGGTACAAGTGTACAGAACAGTTGCACGCTTAGGAGCGAAAAAAGCTTACCTTTTGGAAAAGTAAAAAAGGATAAAAAAAGGGTTTAAGCCGGAGGGGATTGTCCACTTATATAGTTTCGGATTGTGTTTGTATTTGTGTTTGTGATTGTGATTGAGTGGCCGTAAAATTGGGTGGTTGTAAATTGAGTGGTTGTAAATTGAGTGGTAGTAATTTGAGTAGTTGAAGCTGTAGCAATTGCGCTGGGAAATGCGCAGAAGGGTCTTGTAGCGATGCAGGATTCGGCCCTGTTGTCAATATCTAAGGGGGGGGGACTGCGTATAACACCTGATCTGGCCAATGGTAAGGTTTTTCCAGAAAAGTGGCTATAGTAGATTAGGAGTTGTAGGAGCGTGCAAGTGTGGGGAGTGAGTGCGGCGCGCTATCTGCAGGAACCAAATATTTCGGGGCAAGGGAATCGAGTTCCGTTCGTCCACTGCGACCGAGTCATGTGCGCCGCGAGACGTCAAAGGTCGGAATATGGGCAGCGAAGCAGGTGAAACAGATGAAACACTGGAATAACCTGAAACAGATCTGAAACACTAAAAACAATCTGAAACAGATGCTAAAACCTGAAACAAGTCTGAAACAAGTCTGAAACAAATCAATTGTAGTCTTTGCGGGACCTGGAAGTTCCCCTGGCCCGCGGCCCTCGGTAGTAAGATATCTGCGCCGCGCACCTGCACACAGCCCCCTCGCCCAGTGACTCAGCGCCGGACATTCGGACTATCCGGGGTAAAGGAGAAAGGCTGCGTCATCCAGGGCGACTATACGCGAGGGCCTCCGTGCGCAATATATAAAGGCCTCCTCCTCCTCTCGATATTCGCAACCATTTTTTACAGAATCAGGAATCAGCAGATCCAAACAAAAAGAATCATTTAACAAGAACAAAGATCTTATCAGGCAATAGGATCAGGAAAAAGGATCACCAAATAAGATCACCAAATAAGATCGAGACCCAGAACAATCAATCAATCAATCAACCCTAAAAATCCAATACCAAATGAGATACACTTCCAAAATGACTAGACCTTTCCTTTCGGTTGCTTCATTCAAAACTGCATCCAGGTGCTGGGTGCCCATTTATACCAATCAGGCCAAGTTGCGGGCGTTTTCGTCGCAGCAACGCGTGGTCAACTTCAACCATGAACATGACAATGTTAGCATGGTGGTCAATGATGAGGTGTTGGTGGAGGATGGCAAATTGCACAATATGGATACGGCGTCTTTCGAGCCCACCGTGCATTCTGCCGAGGAAGTGTTTACTGCCGGTCCAGTGAATAAAGCTTAGGTAATAATATTATGATATGATAATTTTTGGCCAGTAGAATCTGTAGTTACTTCAAGATCTTTTCGGCGTTAGTCAGTGCAACATGTTTAGACTTTAATCCGGCTTTTAGTATCCCCTGTGGCCTCGGATCTAGGCCATATCACGTGACCCAGCGGCTTATGTGCAGTCCTATGCTTTCCACACCTAAGATACAAGATTTTCCAAGGAAAAATTCCATCAACAAGGTGTACAAAATCTATGGATTCTGAAAATGAGGCAATTGAGTTTTTTGGGGGGAAGTTTCAGTTGGCCCAGGTTAATAGGCCGGAACTGCATATAAACCCGCCCCCGGATTTACTTGGCCCCAATAGCCCCCGGAACACCTCCTCCACTGTAACCTAGACTTTGTCACTTGAGTAAAGTAATTATGGATTTAAGAGAAATCCAATTATTTAACAGACGGCTATTTTGCCTTTTTTGAGGCCGGAAGAGCCTCGGAGATAGAGGGCTGGTCACGTGATTATCTCCGTAGCCATCAACACTACAGACCAGACGCCGGCCTTTAGAGGATTTGAAGTTGGAGATAGGGAGAGTTTGTTAACGCCTGAACAACTATATTTTTTCGGTGATTTTGGGAGGAACTCGTGACCTAAGTTAAACGGTCGGAACTGGATATAAGCCCCGGAATAGCCCGATTCGGCCACGTACACCCCGGATCTCGTCCGCCACAGTCCTGGTCCACCAAACCAATATTCAGGAGCTGGAACATGATACCCGGGGCAGTAAAGTGTGGTTTGCCACCAAAAGATTGATTTTAAAAAATAGGTATTACTATATGCAGTCCCAAGGTGAAAGTTTAAATTAATTTTACGAGTATAACGTAATGTCCGACGGACTTTAGAGCCATTGCAATAGTTTCCTGGAAAGGAAAGACCCTAGTGACCGTATAGAGACATTGTTAAACCCGAAAAAACCAGTTAATACCGAGTAAATGACCGTTTTAGCCGAAATAGGAAGGTGAATGCGGGTCCCCCGGAAGTCGTGGCCAGACCCAATTTGTCACAAAGCACTACGATGCAGGCCTAAGCTGAACCATAGAGTTTTACTCAAAAATATTACTTGAATCCACAAGGTCTAACATCCCAAAAATATCTGGAAAAAATGTCATGATTTTTAATGTATGGCATGAGGTGTACGGGTTTCTAGCATTTTAGTCTCAGTCTCAGTCTCAGTCTCAGTCTCAGTCTCGGACTCATTAGAGCAACGGGCCTCTTACGTGAAATTAAAAAAAAAAAAAAATACAAGTGTTAATTAGTTTTCTTCTTTTTCAACAAACCTTTTTTTCAAAAATGTCAGCTTTTCTGGAAATCTCACCGCAGCTGCTGGCACATAATTTAAAATTCGGACTGGTCCAGAATTCGCACCATTTCTTCCATCACCTCGAAGTTTAGAGTAAATCTTCCTTGATTCACTTCAGACTTGGTAGAATCCTTTGATTATCATTACAAAAAGGATCATTTATAGTACATTTACCCTCCACTCATACGAGTCTCTTTCACATTCCACTGATTACTGATTTCTTCCGATTCCTAATCCTGATTCCTAATCCTGATTCCTAATATTGAATACTGATGACTTTAATTCTACTTCTACTTTCACTGATTCCTTCTACTTCTACTGTTTAATAATGTTTAATACTGATACCTCGATTCATACCTCCTTCCTCCGAATACTGACGACTTCTATTCCATTTCTACAGACTGACTGACTACTGATTCCTTCTACTGATCCCTCTTCATTACTATTCCTTATACTACTTCATCATTCCTATTCCTTATAATGGTATTCATTCATTACTACTTCTTCTACTTCTACTTCTACTGAACTGGTCATTGACTACTGACTGGCCATTGACTACTGACTGACTACTGACTGACTGACTGATTAGTGACTGACTGATTAGTGACTGATTAATATCAGCAATGGTAGCTAGGGAAAGTCAGGAATATAAGAATGAGATATATATCAACTTGTACGTGTTAAGTCTCTAGATAGCATTAGAAGTGAAGCAAGATGATGAAGTCTATATATAAATAAGTTTCTTTTGAATGACTCAAAATTGAACTGACATCCAGAATTGAACTGACATCCAGAGTTGAACTGAGATCCAGAATTGAACTGAGATCCAGAATTGAACTGAGATCCAGAATTGAACTAAGATCCAGAATTGAACTGACATCCAGAATTGAACTGACATCTACTTATTATGAGTGGATGGCTCTACCATTGAACTATCATTCATTTTGCAAGAAATGCAGTGTATCGATTTGAACCTTATAAGGCATGCTTTATATCTTACCAATTACATTCTATTGCTGACCTCTTCTATGGTATATATATGACATGAAATCGAACTTACAAGATTCGTAAGACTATAAACTAACCATTATGTTCCGTGTCACTCGAAGAAGCAGCATTTCCATCGCTGATGGCTATGGCTATGGTTATGGCGTTTTAAGCAACTCCGTAGCAAGGTGCTTACCATTACAAAAAGATCCTTCACAGATTCCTTCCACAGATTCCTCCATTCATTACTATTTCTTATACTGATATTTATTCATTACTATTTCTTATACTGATATTTATTCATTACTATTTCTTATACTGATATTTATTCATTACTATTCCTTCTACTTTTACTTTATTTCTACTTTTACTCTATTCCATTTCTACTGACGGAATATTGACTACTGATTCCTCATACTGATATTTATTCATTACTATTCCTTATAATTCTACTGATTACTTTCACTGATTACTTCTACTTCTACTGATCCTCCACTGACTCCGATTCCTCCACTGACTGATCACTTCTCTTTATTGAGTACTGAACGATTAATGACTGACTACTGACTGATTAATCCCTTCTACTAACTGTATCTACATCTTAAATATACTATGTCCTTAGTTTATCTTGAGATTCAAACTATAAGATCTTTTAATCTTTGGTAGAGTGTTTTTTAATGGTGGTTCGAGTATAATGATGTCGGGCTATTGTTTCAACCCATAAAGGCTATTGCCCTAGTTTAATAAATCCACCCTCATCCCACCCACTGATCTTCCACTCCTACCCCACATTACACTAACTGATTACTGATTACTGGCTAATTACTGAATACTTCACTGACTGTCTTCTTCGTCTTCTTCGTCTTCTTCGTCTTCTTCGTCTTCTTCGTCTTCTTCGTCTTCTTCGTCTTCTTCGTCTTCTTCCTCTTCTTCCTAATACTACTTCCATCCAAATATTGTTAACATGAAAGTGGGTTCTGCTGACTTCAAAGAAACACTGTCCATGGATGAGACTTTGGGATCCAAGTGGATCAGCTAAATCCCCACTTTTCCATTTCCTGTTGACCTTAAGTCCCCAATTGCAATACCGATTATTTCTTCACTGACTCTTGATTTCTAGTACTGATTCCTTCACTGACCACTGATTCCTTTACTGAATTCTTCTACTGATTCCTTTACTGAATTCTTCTACTGATTACTGACTCACTACTGATTACCCTCCATTCATTATTGATTACCCTCCAATCATACGAGTCTTTCTTTCACTCCACTGACTACTGATTCATACTGACTGACTTCTAATACTGATTACTGATTCCTTCACAGATTCCTTCCCAGATTCCTTCACAGATTCCTTCACAAATTCCTTCTATTGATACCTTCCACAGAATCCCTCCATTGATTCCCTCTACTAATTCCTTCTACTATTCCTTCCATTGATTCTTTTACAGGTTCCTTCTATTGATTCCTTCCACTACATCATTCCATTGTTAATCCATTGTTCCATTGAATCCTTCCATTAACTGACTATAGCCAGACTCCTTCCATTGACCCTCGTCCCTGGTCTCCATCCTCACCCTCACCCTCACTCACTCGCCCGATTCAGTGCGAGGAGTAATCCACGCAGATTACTTCAAGGTATCATCCACCCGATTCAGTGCGACGCGACTGAGGAGTTCACACATCTTCACTTGCTCACTCACTTTTCCTTTTCCTTTTCCTTTTCCTTGTCACCGCACCGTCAGTCTCCGCACCGTCAGTCTCGGCACCGTCAGTCTCCGCACCGTCATCACCTAATCTCGCCACACTCCATCAAAACCGCACCTCCACGTTTACCACCGCATTTACTACCGCATTTACCACCACATTATTTCCACATTATTTCACTACGCACAAATTCAACCACACTTTTACCATCTCCACTTACAACCACTTACATCCATTACCCACAACCACTACCAACACAATCACATCATAATAATCCCTTATTAGAAACCATCTTACCAGAACTTGGTTATAATATCTCGTTAGAAACATTCCTATAATTTGTTTGTGTTATTAGAAATCTTCTTGTATTCTCCTGATTAGAACCTTTCATTTGATTACATCATCAGAAACTCATTTGGTTCATCCTCAAACTCATTTGGTTCATTCTTTGATTCTATTATCAGAAACTTCTTATAAGAATTTGGTTATATTATTAGATATTAAAGAATTTGATTATATTATCAGAATCTTTCATTTGATAATACTGTTTGAAGCTTTCATTTGATAATACTGTCGGAAACCCAATTGATTATATTGTCAGAAACTCAATTGATTAATTTGTCAGAAGCTCTTTTATAAGAACTAGATTATTATCAGAACTTTTGATCAAAATCAGAAACTCATTTGGTTCATTATCTGAAACTCATTTGATCAAAATATCAGAAACTCATTTGATTTATTATCAGAAACTCATTTGACTATCTTATTAGATCTTAAAGAATTTGATTATTATCAGAAACTTACTAAGAACTTGATACTCTCCAAAATCCCATCTCTGACCAACTTCTAGGATGTCTCTACGGGTTGCGGTGGGCCAGATGTGCCTGGGACTGAATATCGGGGCCAATGGCCGAGTGGCGGCCAAGTTGATTGACCGTGCAAGAGCCGTGCACGCCAAGGTATTGTTTCTTCCGGAAGCTGCTGATTACATTTCTCGGGATGCTGTTCACTCGCGACAATTGGCGCTCCAGTCGTCGGAATTTGTTACTGGGATTCAGAAAAAGTTACGGGCGGGGCCCAATGATTTATGTGTTGCCGTGGGAATCCATGAGCCCAGGGAAGATTCTGTAATTGGTTCAGGAGACAATTCAGAAAATTCAAAGAAGGAGTTTAGGGGAAAGGTCCGGAACAATTTGGTATGGATTGATGGCAAAGGGAACGTCACGCAGCGGTACCAGAAACTCCACCTTTTCGATATCAACATTCCCAACGGCCCGATTCTCCAGGAACTGAAATCCGTGGAGCCCGGGCAAAAAGTCTTGGAGCCATTCCCCGTTGAAAAAGACTCCAACTTCAAAGTGGGCTTTTCCATCTGCTACGATATCCGGTTCCCCGAGCTAGCCACGCAACTCCGGCGTTTGGGAGCCAATATCATCACGTATCCCTCGGCCTTTACCACTCGAACGGGGGAGGCGCATTGGGAGACCTTGGGCCGGGCCCGGGCCATTGATTCCCAGTGTTACGTAATCATGGCCGCTCAGTGTGGGCTCCACGACGTTAATGCCGATCTCGATGTCGATCTCGGGCCGGATGCGGGGGTGGAAAAGTCCACGAAACCAAGGGAAAGTTTCGGGCAATCGCTCATCATTGGGCCGTGGGGCGAGGTCTTGGCTCTGGCAAGTGATTATACGAACCGGGGCCCTTTGGACGATGCAGGCGATTACTACGAGTTGGTGCATGCAGATCTAGACATTGACGTCTTGCAAAACGTCCGGCAAAACCTCCCTGTTTTTGACCATCGAAGAGACGATCTCTACAAATAGACAGAGACAGAGAGACAGAGAGACAGAGAGACAGAGAGACAGACAACAGAGAGACAGACAACAGAGAGACAGACAACAGAGAGACAGACAACAGAGAGACAGACAACAGAGAGACAGACAACAGAGAGACAGACAACAGAGAGACAGACAACAGAGAGACAGACAACAGACAACAGACAACAGAAAGACAGATATAAGTGACAGATACAACTTTCAGACAATCAGTCAGACATAACTTTCAGACATTCAGACAGTCAGTCAAAAGTGTCAATCAGTCAATCAGTCAATCCGTCAAAAGTGTCAGTGATAAGTGTCATACAGTCTTTTGGCAGACCGGATCCATAAGTATTCAGAAGTAAATTTAAGTGTAGTGTAGTAGTACAGTACACATAATGTTGCCCACGTGGCAATAACGTAGAGAAAGGGAAAAAGAGAAAAGATAAGGGAGAAGATAAGAAAGGAAGATAAGAGGAGAAGATAAGGGAGAAGAGGAGAAGATAAGGAGATAAGAAGGCATACAAGCGGGCCAAGCGTTAGGAGCCCGCCGCGCAATCGGAAAAACTGGTGCATCAATCCATCAACTATGCATGAGCAATACCAGCAATCATTAAGGCGTTCAATTTATAGGCAGGTGCAGGTAATACGATATATTTAATACGCATGACAGAAGACAGAAAAAGGACAGAAACAGAGGACAGAGAGGAAGACAGAAAAGGAAGTCAGAAGACAGATTAGACAATTAGACGAAATAGAAAAGACAACTAGACAAATAGAGAGGTCAATCAGACAGATAGAGAAGACAAATAGACAATAGACGAGACAATAGCAAATAGAGAAGACAATAGCAAATAGAGAAGACAGAAGACAGAGGAGACAACAGAGAAGACAATTGAGAAGACAATTAGACAAATAGAGTAGACAAATAGAGAAGACAGAAGAGTAGAGACTAGAGAAGATAATTAGACAAATAGAGAAGACAACTAGACAAATAGAGAGATAGAGTAGACAATTAGACAATAGACCAGTACACCCTGGCAAATGGCAAATATCAAATAGCAAATGGACAAGACAAGACAAGACAAGACAAGACAGTAAAAGAATCAAGGGTGGAAGTAAGAGTACGTTAAAGGAAGTACATCCGAGGGTATAAATTAAAAGGAGATTATATCTGGGAGCTGGTGAGTCTACGTCGTAACGTACTGCACACAACTCCAATACTCTATCGTACTGCACACAACTCCAATACTTTACCGTACTGCACACAACTCCAATACTTTATCGTACTACACTATACTGGTGCTCCACTCCAAGCCGTAGCTATTCAGTCTCGGTAAGTGCCAAAAAGACAAGACAAGACAAAAGACAAGACAAGACAAAAGACAAGACCAAAAGACGGAAAGACGGAAAGACAGAATGAAAAATTTAATGGAAGAAAAGTTAGAACGGGGTTGAAACGGGATGAAACGGGGAAGGAAGGAGGCAAAAAAGGTGGAGATGGACGGGGGCAGTGCGGGCCAAAACAACAAAAAAGTGGGCGAGAAATGCGCACTGATTATTCTTTGAGATTTTGAGATTTTCAGAATTTCTCATTTTCTCAGTTTGACATTTTGACATTTTCATTTTCTCATTTTCTCATTTTCATTTTGACATTTTCTCATTTTCTCATTTTCATTTTGACATTTTCTCATTTTCTCATTTTCATTTTGACATTTTCTCATTTTCTGACTCATTTTCTCAAACATTTTCTCATTTCAAATGCTCCATTTTCCAAAACCCCCCAAATTCCAATCTCGAATTTAAAAAAAATCGATTACAATTTTTCCACTTTTTCAACTCCCTTTGAAAATTTCCACGATTAATTTGAAATTGTCGAAATCACGTGTTCCATTTTTCCTGTTCTCCTTTTTTTTTTTTCCCGTTCTCTTTCTTTTTTCCCGTTCTCCTCGTCTTCAAACGTGCACTTTTTTTCTCCGTCACTTTCGGTCGCAGTGCACGTTTTGAAAACGATTAGTGCGTCCAAAGATCGAACCATTTCTTAGGAAAAAAGAGTGAAAAGGAGAACCAAAAAGAAACAGAGAAAAAAAATTATTTTTAATGAAATTGAACAAAAAGTAAAGAAATTGAACAAATTAATACAATGAAACATTAGCAATTACCAACTTAATTTTAATAACCAACTTAATTTTATTAAAGTTGGTAATAAGAGAAAATTGAAATGGAATGGAAGAATGGAATGGAAGAATGGAATGGAATGGAAGAATGGGAAGGGGAAGGGGAAGGGAATCTGAGAATGGGAGGAGAAGTGCGCATTTCAGCGTAAGCTTTTTTGGCATTTTGACCCTTTTTTCGGTACTTTGACCCTTTTTTCGGTACTTTGACCCTTTTTTCGCACTGGCATTTTGACCCTTTTTCGGGGCTTTCGCACTGGCATTTTTGGCATTTTGGCATTTTGGCATTTTGGCATTTTGGCATTTTTGGCCATTTTCGCTTAGTGCGAAAACTAAGGCTTGGTCTCGTTCCAGGTTTTGGCTGCGCCCACCATGGCCTGGCCACGCCACCGTGCTCTTAATACCCCTCCCTAAACACCCCTTTTAAACACCCCTCCTTATACGCCGAAAATCCAAGAATCACGGACCCAAGAATTGAATCCATAATTGAGAATCCAGAATTGAGAATTGAGAATTAAGAATTAAGAATTGAATCCCGAATTAAGAATTTAGAATTTAGATTTCAGAATTGAGTATTGATTGAGAATCTTCTGGAATGAGAATTGAATCCAGAATCCAATCCAGAACCAGATTTTCCATCGTTTTGCGCACGCGCACCACGCCATTAATCCGCATTCGCATTCGCATTCGCATTCGCATTCGCAATCGCAATCGCAATCAATTGCAAACGGGAAACCATCAAAAAACCATCAAAAAACCATCAAAAAACCATCATTTATTTCTTTTTCCGTCCGTATCCTTAATTGATCCCTTCAATTAAATCCACGTTTTTTTTCATTTGTTTCATTTTTCTTTTTTCCTTTTTTTTTTTCTCCTTATTCTTTCCCCTTCTCCTTTCCCCATTATATTATTCTGTATTTTTCTCCTCTTTTCGTGTTCTTATCACTTTCCCCTTTTGTCTTTGTTCTTGAGGGGTATGGGAGGGGTATTCGTTGAGCAAGGGAAGCTACAACGCACCGGATTAATTGTGCGCATTTTTGGGACCAACACGCGCCGCGTGCAGGAGCTCCGCCAGAATTTACCCCTCCCTTCGTATAGCCTTGCCGATATAAGAACCAACCTCTGGCCGGTGCTGGGTTTTTTTCTTTTTGTTTGAAAATCCAGTCTGCCTCACTTCAACAGTAAGGAACAACTCACCTGAAATCTGAACTCTGTGAAGTCGTCGTTTTGTCCCCTAATTCACTCGGTTTCTTTGTGTCAGTCATTATTCACTTTGTTTGGTTGGATTCTCTGCTTTGATCCTCTGCTTTGTTTCAATTGGTTGGTACGATGCTTCGATTCGCCAGGTTGGTCACAAAAACAACGTCTCCCACCCTTACGCTTTTCCACAATTCAAACTCCAAGCTTTCTCATCACTTGCTTGATCGCTTGGCCGTCCACAACCCCCGCTATGCCTTGGACGTTCGTATCGACAAGTTGCCTCTGTACGAGACTTATCAATTTATCCACCAGGACTGTTTGAATGTGCACCCTCAAAATAACCGCAGCTTTGAACGGGTGTTTCCGGCCTTGCTAGCATCTCGTGGCCATTCTTTTTGCAATGTCGAGGTCAAGAAGAACTCAAAGCAGAAGCAGTTTGTGCCCGACTTGGAGTTGCTTGACGAGGACAAGTATATGGATCTGCTCATGACCCACTCATCTTCCGAATTATCCCCATTTATTGTCGACTGGTCGAACAATTTGGTGGCTGTTGATGATGAAGGTTTGGACGTTATCATGCACAACTACCGCTCCTGTGGCATGCAAAAGAGCAGCAAGGTCCACCGGGCCCTGGGCCTGGACCAGATCCACAACGAGGCTCCAAGTCCCTCTTTCAATTTCAATTCGTCCCTGGCGAAAAGCTCTCCTTCCCAATCCTCTTTGGGCGCTGCTTCCGTCATGTCCTGCGTGCACCCTCACATTGCTGAGTTTGCTGATCTTTTCTAGCTATTATGCTAACCCATTCGAGGCTTCATTAATATTATAGACGAATACACCTCGCCCATCTGTCACACAAAGTAAAACCTTCTCTCCTACTCAATTCCCATTCTCTTGGTGACATACTCCTGAGCTAGAACTGCAAAAGTAAGCCCCAAACCATCGTGGATCCAGTCCTGCACCCATTCACTGGGGTCAACGGCATCCCCTTCTTCTCCTGCATTGAACACAGCATCCACATCTTCACTATGCCCTGCTATCCACCGGGCCCACCGTGCAGGAAATGGTTGGGATTTGCTGATGATGGTGATGTTATTGGTGATATCCTTGAGGATGAAGGTGAAGGAGAAGGAGTTGGCGTTGGAAGCCTCAATCAAGACTGGGCCCAGCATAGCGTCCGATGGGGATTTTTCCGAGTCGGTTTTCTCCGAATCCAACTTTTCTGTTCCCGTGGTGATTGGTTGGATTGAAATGAATACATTGGAAGTATTGATTTCCTCGCTCAATTCATCCGAAACCAATTGCTTATTCTCCACCTGAGTGATTTTCAAAAAATCCTTGACGGACGAATCCAAATTGGCAAAACACAATTTTTCGCCGTCCAAGGCCTTACCATGAAACATGCCCAAATCGTAGTGTTTGCCCGACTTTTGCTCGTGTTTATGGTTGAAGTTCGACACGCTGGTGCGGATGCCTCCTTCCACCTGCCCCATGACCTTGTTGAACTTGGAAGCACAGAGCGAGTCCAAGTAGTTGATGTTCAAGTCGTACACTAGGAAGATGTTGAGCAACTCGTCCTCCTTGTCGGCCAAGCCATCCTTGATCTGCTGCGACATGGTCGACAACATGGAGTTGAGCTTGTCGGTGATGTGGAGGATCTGATCGGAGTCCGCCAACCCGGGGTTTTCCTTGAGGAACTTTTGTCTTTGGTGAGACAACTGGTGCGATGTGCTGGACGCCAATTGGTACGTGGACTCGCTGAGCTGGTGGGCGTTGGACGTGAGAGAGCCCCAAAGCGACGTGACCTTGCTGGAGCCCTCGCTGGACCACCATGACGTGATGGAGTCCAATGCGTTGGCCTGTTCATCAACATGCCTTTCTTCGGCCACCAGTTGGCCCACCAGCTCTCCAACCAGGCTAGCTCCAAGGCCCGGCCCAGCAAGCCCCAGAGAATTATTTGTCAGAGAATTGGCCAGAGAGGTCTGGGTCTGGTTAGTCAGAGAGGTCTGGGCCTGGGGTTTCAGCAGTGTTTCAGCCTTGACCGCCACACTTTCTCCAAGATCCTTGACCCGATCCTTGACAATTTTCCCAAGATCTTTCACCAGATCTTTCACCAGATCTTTCACCAGATCCTTAACCAGATCAGTAACGCCGCCTTGTTTCAGCCCATCGGTTTTCTTGGGCTCGAGCTTGGTTTTCACCCCCTTGGACTTTTCATGCGCCGAGAGTTCATCGAGAAACTCAAGGAAATCGTCGGACGAGTCGAGGTTATCGCTGGAGCCGCGGGCACTGGACCCGCCCGCCTTGGACTCGGGGAGTGAGTTGATGAAGTCAAGAACGTCGTCGGTGTCGTGGCTCATTGTGGGGGGAGTTGCTGAGACTTGTGCGGTGCGCGCCGTCTAGTCCATTTATAGTCCGGGGTGCGGGTAATGTTTCAGACAGACAGTACTAGACAGACCGTACTAAACAAACCGTACTAGACAAACCGTACTAGACGATGGACACTAGACAATTAACCGGTTGTGTTTTTAGTGGTGGAGGTTTATGGAGATACTTATAATGGGATTAAGAATTATTGTATATTAGGAGGGGGTAATTGGTGACTGGTGGGTGTTACCCTCGGAATAATAAAATATGATCACGTGAGAGATCACGTGAAGTAAAGTGCTACCCTCGGAATTTGTTTGGTCACGTGAGTGATCACGTGGAGTGAGAGTTACCCTCGGAATTTTAGTATGGTCACGTGACTCAAAAATTTATCAGCGTAATTCGGGACCCACACCCCAGTTCCAAGGCTCATACGAAATAGAGATCTTTTTGGAATTCCGAAGATTGGATTGATGTAAATTTAGAAGTCAGTTTCATTTCATTTGTTCTTGGAAATGAGAACCCTGGTTTATACGGTCCTACATATAAGGCAATCACCTAAATACAAATAACAAGTCATATTTAATACTGAAAATTTACATTGGCTGATACGTTGATTTAATTACTGTTTAGACAGGATAGACTGTATACGGAACTCTTGGTGTGAATTCTTATAGGGTGGTGAATACACGAGCTATATGCAGTATAGCACCACCATCAGTCTGTCACGTGCTCCATCCATCATCTATAAATTTTCTCATCTTTTTTGTCTGGCTATCTTTTGTCTAGTTGTCTAGTTGTCTAGTTGTCTAATTGTCTAATTGTCTAATTGTCTAATTGTCTAATTGTCTAATTGTCTAATTGTCTAATTGTCTAATTGTCTAATCGTCTAATTGTCTAATCGTCTATTTGTCCTCTTGTCCTCTTGTCCTCTTGTCTAATTGCCTAGCTATTAAATTCCCCTTTGTCTTTGTCTTTGTCTTTGTCATTGAACAGTTTGTCTACTAAGTGTAAAATGTTCTTTGTTACCTCTTCAGCCCTGTTTCAGCCCTGTTTCAGTCCTGTTTCAGCCCTGCTTCAACCTGGTTTCAGAACTATTCAGATGGGTCTAAAGAATACACCATAATGTTAAAGTATGAGTGTCAGTTTGGATGTTTTTAGAAGATGTTAGATTTATTAGATAAGATCCTTATCTGCAGGACCCACATAAAAAGCAATCGAATAATATAAACATAGCAACAAGGAGATCCGGAGGGAATGTAATCATATGTCCATAAGTTTACAGATGATTGGAGCTAGGTTAATAGAATGACTAATCACATATACGAACTGGCCTGGATATAACATTTAAAAAAGAAACATAGTGTTTCGACTGCATACAACTTAAGTGATCGCGCGTTTTCATGCGGGCCGGCACATAGTATATCTCGCATTGCGTACGGCCTGCAGACAAGAGCTAAGGTACACATAACTCTAATCCCAAAGTCGCCAATATTCGGAGCACAATATTCCGGATTTTTAAGTTTTTTTTTCCGCCAAAGCATTTTGGCATCTCCAACAATGAAATCGATCATCTCGAAAAACCAAAACTCGGCCCACGAAGGTGTCCAGAGGCCATCGTAGTCTTTACCGTAAAATATCCCGACTAGAAACCAGACGCTGATCCCAATTTTGACACATTTTACGAGAAATTAAAGATTCCGGATTCTGAAAGTGCTTAACCACGAAACCTCAGATTTTTTGCAATAGCAAAACAGTGGGACTGCACACAGGAATGACCCTTTATTTCAATACTCTACCACCATCAGAAGGTTTCAGGATTCAGTCAATTAGGAGGATTCAGTCAATCCCGAGGTTTAAGTCAATCCCAAATTTTCACTAAAATCCGTGGTTTCAAGTCAGTTTCAGGTCAGTTTCAGGTCAGTTTCAGGTCAGTTTCAGGTCAGTTCCAGATCATTTTTAGTTTTTTTTTAGTTTTTTTTTAGTTTTTTTTTCACATGTTCTTATGTTTTTTTTAGGTTTGTTTAGTCCGTTAAAACAGCGGACTTTGCCAGGCACAGTAAACACTTCAAATTCAAATTCCAGGCTCGTTTGTCCCTTTTTCACCGGAATTTGAGCCATAAACGTCCCCACCGATTCAATTTGATCTCAAAAAAACTGTCCGAATCAGGCAATAGATCCTGGTAATGAGACAACAGACTTGGCCGGTTCTTACTATGGGCACAGAATTTGCTGGGCAAAACGTAAAGAGGTCCCTGACCATGCACGTGGTTTGGAGCGCCGCACGGGGCGGGCTACAAGCAGCCTGATTATGGAGTATATACAGGTTCGCGAGATTATATACAGATAGGTTTAATTTGTATGCAGTATGGGGGGCTGTATGCGTTGGCCATGTACAGGAAGTGCGCATGTTACGAGCACGCTACATTGGTGTTGATGCACCAAATCAAACCGGAAATAAAGGTCACGTGGGCACGGATAATCCTACATTCTGTAAAGATGATTGGCTCCGGAATGGTTTCTCAGTCACGCACACGAATGTTTCAAGTGGACAGGTCCCCACCGAAGCCTGCATATGCGAAACCCCCACTTTCCTAGTTCGGCCAAGGTTTAGACCGTGCCTTAGCCAGGAACCATGTGCATTAAACCGGCACCGTTCCAAACAAAAGCACCCAAAAACTTGCCCGTCAAACGGAGGGCCGGTGCTTTAGTTGTGTTTGACGCCCGTTTCATAAACGGCGGTCTGCACATGGTATGCATGAACTGTACAAAACACGCATGGACTGTACATAAATGCAGACTTAGAACCCTAGTCATCTGTACCTTTTCAGCCACTCGCGCCAGCATACATGATAAGTCTGGTACTTTGACCAATCAGGGTGTCCGCTATCCGTTTCTATCCATTTGAGTTCGAATATGTCAATTCTGTCCAACCTGCAAATCTATCAATTCCGTCCAACCTGCAGTACTGTCAAATCTGTCTAATCTGTCTAATGTCTAATTTGTCCAATGTCCAATCTGTCCAATCTGTCAACTCTATCCATCAGGAATGGGCCACTCGGAATTCCAAAGTGCCCTGTTCATGTAAATATCGGGCGTTAAAGTCTGCATGCACAAGTCTGGTCTTGCAGTGTGCATTCATAGTGACTATGCTTTAAGCGGTGTATGCATCTCGGAATTGAGAATGCGCAATTAAAGTTTACGAAAGCATGCAATGACATGAACTGCGAGCGATATGCTGCGCGACCTGCTGCACGATCTGCACCTAAGGAACCGTTTCGTTTATTAATGGGTCAGTTTATCCGAACACGATCCGAATGTGTTTGTCATGCAGCTTTGTTTCATGTTGAACACCTGTAACTTGTATCAAACGTAGAGAATTGGTGCTGGAGAAGATTCCATGCAATGGACTGAGCACTTGATTTTTCGGGAAACCTGTATACCACATACCTCTGCACCACGTTTATTAACACAATTAATTCCCCAAGGGTCCAGTTACTGCACCGATGACTTTGTATTTCTTTTGGTCATCAGCACATAAAAAGCGGAGATAGGTAGCGCCAAAATCCATCAAATGCCCACGGCCAAGTATGGCGCATGCGGGGATACTACCTGCAGGACTGCGTGTTTAGAAACTCTTCTCAGTTTTGGTCTCACAGGGAACATAAAGCCTAAAAAAAAATTGGAAGAGTCGATGCATTTAGAGATGATGATACTCAAGGAGGCGATTCCGTGCGCAGGTCCCTACGTAATCAAAATCCGAGCAATTGGTGTGAATTTCGCTTGGCGGGTGATGGTTTTGAGCCGCTGCCGAGTCATATCTCTGGCATCGGGTAAAACTCGAGATGAGCTCGGCAGACATTTCAACCGAACTGAGGCCAAGGCAGATAAGCCGTCCCTCCTCGGTCTGCGCGATGCGCCACACCGCACGTTCATGTGTATGCACATGAGCACTATGCGCACCGACTGCACTATGCGCCGCACCGGCTGCACGTGCTATGCGTATAATTTATGCGTGCTGTGCGTCCAGATTCCAATACTTCCTTGCCACATCCATACCCATATCGGCATTGCCAGCTGTAGCCAGTAGTGTTTTGCCAGCTGCAGCCAGGGTTATCGTGCATGACCAATGCAATGGCTGATGGCCCCGCGGCCCCGCTGCACCGCTTTATATCCCAAGCATCCGACCTCCCCAAAAATCTCTTCCCAGACCTTCACCTTCCTTTCCTCAGGTACACCACCTTGTCTAGAAAAACACAAGATGCTCGGCCCCCCCATTGCCGTGACGCCTAAATCCAGACTCAATTGGCGGGAGAAAATCAAGCGGCGGTCGTTCCAGCTGCCCCGCCCCGACGACCACAAAGGTGCCCGGACGCCCGAGTCCCGAGTGCCGTCTCTCTCCAATTCCCGAGGCCTGACGCCAGGATCTCGGCG
Source organism: Metschnikowia mauinuiana (assembly GCA_002374555.1). NCBI lineage: Eukaryota > Fungi > Ascomycota > Pichiomycetes > Serinales > Metschnikowiaceae > Metschnikowia > Metschnikowia mauinuiana. The sequence continues at coordinate 744,263 of NKZY01000817.1, read as the reverse complement.
GTCGCATACATCCACGCCTCGGGCCAACCTCCCCGTCGACGACGTCTTCTTGACCGCTCTAGACGTCCTAGATGCTCAGAGCATCAACGACTTCGACCTCCTCAAAGATAGCCATGTGCTCAAAAGAGGCAGCTTATCCATCCCGCCTCCTCCGCCTCGCAACAAAGCCGTGCCCCAATTCACCACCGACGCCTCCAGTCACGTTGGCCCCAAGGTCAAGCCGTTTGTCACCAGTACCGTTGCCGTTGAGCCGCTTTTCTCCGAGTGTTTCATTTGCCATGAACTGCTTGAAACGAAGCTTGAAACAGAGCGCTTGGTGCCTCTTGAGTGTGGCGACTGCGTGCATAGTGAGTGTCTTCAGATCAGTGCTCTTTATATTCTTGAGCTGGCGCTTTCGGCTGGCCAACTTTCGCCTCGGCTGTCGGAGGCGGTGGTGGAGCGGAGAATCATGCCGATTTGCCAGGGGAAACGGTGTGAGCATGAATCGGACCAGCGGGCGGTGAATCCACTTGACGAGGCGTTTGTGGAGGAGCTTCTTTCGGAAGCCATGCTTACGTTGAGACTCACCAATATCGCCGAGGTGCCTCGGAGAAACGCCACGCCGGAAACGCCGACTCCACAGCATTTTGTCGGCTCGGCACCAGCATTCTCGACTCCGTCGTCCGGGTTAAGGATCCAGACGACCCCGAGATTGGACCCGACCCCGAGCATGGGTCCGACCCCGAGCTTGGACCCGAGCGGGTTTAGGAAGCAAACGCCCGTTTTGAAGGAGGAGAAAAACTGGCAGGCCCGGTGGAACGCCAGTCCGAAGCCCGAGACAGCCTTGGCACCCGAGACAGCCTCGGCGCCGTCCCATTCTCGCCAGACATCATTGGTCTACGGGAACCGAGTATCACTGTTTTTTATGATGGAGAACTTTGAGCTCCGAGTCAAGCCCGAGGTCTCGGTGCTCAACGCCCCGTTGGCGCTGGGACTGCCAAAAAACGTATCGCTTCCAGACCTCGGGGCTCGGCCCAAGCCTTCGTTTCTCCGCAAAAGCTTCCCCCCAGGAACCATCCCCCCAACCAATACCTCGCTCGAGGAAATGCGCAACATCGCCATCAAACATATGATGGATTCGCTCGCCATCGACTTGGGTCTCTTGACGTCCCTCGGATGCTTAAAGTTGGTCGACCGTCTCCACGTATCGCTCCATAACCAGCCGTTTGCAGCCCAAATCGTCTACCTTTTCTCCGACTACTTGGTCGTGCGCCACCAGACGTCCCACTGTCTTTTCCCGCTTAAACCCAGATTCTCCATCACCACTCCCGAAACCACAGTTCTTTGTTTCCAATCGGAGGATGAATCGGCACCGCTTTTGAAACTCCATTGTGACACAAGCAGCGTCATTGAAAAGTGGGGGATTGCAGTTTCCGATACGCTGTTAATGATTCCTGCAGAATTGTTCACTTCCACTCTTAGCATCCAGGAGCTCCAGGGGAAGGAGATGGAGGGGGGAAAATTCCAAGAGTCAAAATTCCAAGAGTCAAAATTCCAAGAGTCAAAATTCCAAGAGTCAAAAGTACAAGAAGTACAAGAGTCAAAATTGGAAAAGGGAGACAGAAGCAGTGGTCGGTCCATTTGGAGAGGCTCTCTTGCAGACCGAAGAGCCACGTTTGCATCCCGCCACCTGGCCGATCTCGACATGGACTTCTATAAGGCGTTTTCCAGGGATAGCGTGGCCAAAGATAGTAGCCGAAACGTGGACGAGTTTGAAAAAGAACTCATCAGTTATGGGCTCGTCCCCGAGGTGATTGCCGAGACGTTGGAGTCGATGGAGTCGTACGAGTCGCTTGGGCTCTATGAGTCCGAGACCAGCCCGCTTCATATTGTTCGCCGCGCGCTGCCGGATATCCCGGTGCTTTTATCGTACCTGGACCTGGAGGCCGAGCCAGTGTCGGACTCGGACTCGGACTCGGACTCGGAGTTGATCTCCGAGATCAAAAACAAACGGTTATAACCAAAAAAGGAACCAAGAAGTTATAACCCGATAAAACGGTCGATCAAACGGTCGATCAAACCGTTGATCAAATAATCGTTCAAAAAAGTCAACGGTCGATTGAAGGGATTTGAGCCCCATTCATTTGCGAACTAATTTATAGATTTAACCCGTCGGTTTCTTTAAAAAAAAGGAACACGACATTATAGAAGAAACATTTCTTTCATGTAAACATTAAAAGCAGAACCACTTGTCATGGAAAATTAAATGACTCTCTGGGCCGTGGATGCAAACGGGTAATTGGATGTTGCAAATGTCGGACTGCATATAGGTGCTCACTTCCACTAGACCCTCCAAAACAAAACCAACAACTTCCCAGAGCTTCAATTCAAGAGGTTCATGGTTTGTAGCTTCTATTCCTATTGGATCCGCCAGTCTAACCCATACCACTAGTGTCCTGCAAATAACCACAGGGTTTCCCACGCTAAAGGAATAGAATTTTCCCTGGTGAGTTGACTGAAATGAGCTATGACTGAATGCATTGTGCTCCATAATTCATATGTTATAGCTTAGTCATTGAGAACTCAATCCACATTTATTTTTTTCTTTTTTGGCTTTTGACTGATATAAGCTTCTCTCGGATCAAGCGTCATGTCCATGTCCAAATAAAGCATTCCACAAGTCCTGTGAATGACTCAGCAAAGGTATAATTTTTTTTTAAGGATTCGTAATAATTCAGCAAATTCCATGGCTTTAAGCTGGAGATGGTTCATTCAAATTTGGCCTATCGAATTTCGATGGTGGATCGGATATATTTGTTTGGTATTATGATGAAGACTTTCAGGGATACATATTCTTGTTGCACACTCTTAGCACAAAATTATCAGTGTGACCAGTCCTGCACCAGAAACAGAAACAAATGGAAAGAACGGAAAGAAAGGAACAATGAGGATCTTGGGAAGAGGGAAGGAATGGAAAAAAAAGTGGGGAATTTAACAAGAGGAATGGCATCATTTTATAGTTTGGAGAGTGCGAACTGTGACACAAATGCACAGTGTTCAGGGGCTTGCAGATGGCTGCGAAAACGTAGGTTCACTAATATATAAAGGCCCCCGCTGCGACTTGGGCAGTATTTTTTTTTCAGAATTTTTAGCATTGCTTGAATTTTTAGCATTGCTTGAAACGCACTACTTATACAGCAAAACCTCAAATGGAATTGAACAATCTTAGGGTGTACTGGTGTCAAAGCCAGCATTACATAATCCAACAAGTGTCAGGCACTACATAGTGTCAGACAGAGCACCCAATGGAAGGAATGGAATTCTGATATAATGGGAAAAGAAAAAAACCAAAAGAAAGAAGTCATCAAAACATTGTGTTTTCTATGGATTGCAACAGCACTCCCTACTTTCATTTGAGCCTATTTCAAGACTAGAGACTACGAGAACTTCTTCACCAAATCCGCCAGAATGAATGATCCTCGGCCAATGATTCTCGGCCAATGATCCCCGAAATTTTGTTCTCCTGCGTCGACCTCACCTTTCCACCACTATTCGGCATTGCGGTTGATTTCCTGGAGAATGTTGTACACCCACATCTCGCGTTCTTGGCGAGACCGGGCCTGGAACACCAAGATTTTGCCCGTGACGCCGGCTTTTCGGGCCATGTGCACGAGTCCCGGGTTCTCGACGCCCTGGGACTCCAAAAGGCCGCCTCGGAGCGTCCGTTTGCCCCCAAACCAGAGCGAAAAGCTCCGCATGGTGTCGTTTTCCGAAGACTTCCATCCATCGGGGTAAAGTCTCGGCACCACATTTTCCCCCGGCGTTTTCCCGCTATTGGTCTCCAAAAGATCAAGCTGTGCATTGCTCTCGGCATACACATAGCACTCGTTGATGGGAATGGTCATGTATCGCTCATAATACGGCGTCTTTCTCCATAACCCCGACACTTTGGACCTCCGGTTCAACGAGAAAATAATGAGAAATCCAGGACAGAGAACCATATAGTACTGCACGAAACTGGCGTGTTTCTTTTGTTTCTGGAAAATCGGGCCTGCTGCCAACACCGCCGTCGACATGGCCATGCTTGCGTTGGTGAAGAGGTGGCCATTGGCCAATGAGTGGCCGATTTCAATGCTCGGCAGACCAAAGTGCACGTTCAGATCCACGGAATCATCAACAAGAAACTTGGACTGGTTGGCGAGTTTGGTGGAGACCTGCGACTCCACGAGGTTCTCCGAATGACATTTCCAGTACTCGGCCAACTGCGTCAATCTCCAAATCCACTCGGTTTTCATGGCTTTGGACGGAGCCAAGAGCTTCACGCAACTGCCGTTCAAAAGCTCCATCTCAAACCCACAGTCCATGATTTCCATATCTTCAAGAATGGTGGCACTCGAGTACCAGAGGTACAGTTGCAAGTATAAATGGTGTTTTGGAATCCGAGCCATTGGGATTTCCCGGATTTCTTTAACGTTGCACAAATCAATCATGGCCTCGGCACATGCAAGGTGCTGGATCTTTCGGGAAAACTCCTCCACTGCCTCTTGGTCATGGGCCTTGAAATCTGGAGAATCTAGCCACGGAAGATGGTTCTGGGCATCGAGTTGAAAGCTATTTTTCTCATAGATTAACGGGATCTGCGCCCGGAGTTGCTCCCGCTCCTCAAAGGTATGGGGATCGGCATGGAGAAGCATGTTTGACGGCGACGGAGGAACTCCCCGGAAAAACCTCAGGAAAAAGAGAATGTTGTCTGCCGAATGGAAGTACTGGATGCGGTAGAAGAGCCGGAATTTCAGGTACTCGTTGCCCTTGATGTTGGTGATTCGGGAGAGAAAGCCTTCCACGGGGTACGGCCGGCTTAAAAGCACTCTTTTCCCGTTGGTTTTCTTCTCGGCACTCAACAGGGTTTGCTCCATCAGCCGAAGCTCTAGAGAAGCCGAATTCTGGAGAAGTTGCGACTGCACAAAGAGCGATTTGCCTGAGTTGGGCACCCATTCCACTCGGTCATAAAACTTGAAGCAGAACCACGGCCGTGGGTGTCCCATTTTCCATTCTTGGAGTTGCTTATGGGAACCAGAAATGGCTCTTATTCTCAGAGTCATTTGCTCCTTCAAGTACTCGAGCAATGGGTCTTTCACCACGTCATACCCCAAGTTTTTCTCGATGATTTCCATGGAATTGGACGAAACAAACGATTCCCGGAGAAGTTTCTTGGGGATGCTGATCTGGAACTTGACGCTGGTGCCTGCCACATCGATGTTCAACAACGAAAAGAAATCCTCCTTCAAAATATCCTTGATCATGTACAACCACTTGTACGCCACGGAAATGAAGCGGGTGTTCATGATGAAAATCCGGAGCCCATCGTCCACGGGGTCCGCTATGCAAATTGTTTTATCGGAAAGACAATAGAATTCACACATGAGTCCCGCCCGGATTTTGAGCTTATGGTTGGGTTTGGAATTGAAATCTCGGTCTTTTTTCACCTCGAAATCTCGGCCTTTTTTCACCTCGAAAAACTGGGCCAATAACGGCGCCGTTTCTGAATCCGTTTTCTTAAGAACAACGTCATATTCTCGCCAATGGTCCAAAATCCCAAAATCAACGTCCTTCTGCTCGCTCAACGTGCTGAGTGTATGTACCGTCGTGGACTTTTTGACCAACACCAACATCCGGTCCACCCGGATTATATCGCCGGTTTTATGCTTTTTAAGCACGGAATCCATGAATTTGAGCTTGAGTCGGTTTTTCTTGCCCATGGCTTTGCTGGTGGATTTGCTGGCTTTATTGGCAAACGACTGGAACTTGCGCATGTGCCGGGTATGTTTTTTTTCTGCCCGGATGTACTCTTGCTGAAGAAGATGAGCTGAAGCTTGGTTTTCGGGTTCGGGAGGTGCAAATGTGACTTTTGCTTTTGGGCCTTTTTGCTTGGGGAGATTGGCAAACGATACATTCTGAGCCGTGGTGTACGGAGTTTGCGTTAGACCGGAAACCACCAGTTGAACATCTTGGTTAAGGGAATTTTGGGAAAACAGATGGACTTGGGGCTGGATGATTGTGGGGGTTTGAATGGGAATGGGGGGAAGATAATTGTTGGGGTTTGAAGACTTTGGATTGATTTTTGCAACTTTTGTTTCGGGATCCTGCAGATAAGCACCATCGGCAATATTTTCTCCAGTTTTTGTCCATTTTTCCCGTTTCGAATTTGAAGAATTCCCTTCTTGGAGGTTAAGTTCGTTTTGCAGATGTTCCCAGGCCGGCTGAAAATCCGTTGATGTTTGTAAGGAAACATTTTCATGGAGATCAGACTGGTTTACCTCCGAATCGGGACCATTTACCTCCAAATTGGGACCATTTACCTCCAAATCGGGGCCAACTACCTCCAAATCGTGACCATTTTCGGGCCCATTCATTAAACTGTGACAGATCTCATAGGAATCGTTCGATTTCTCGCTATCGGAAACGTGTCTGGGTAGGTAGTTGGTCAACGACGAATCCAGACTGCAGAGAGACCCTCCGGTAAACCGAGACAAGGGAGCAAATAACCGAGACCCATGGCCAATGGAATCTGAAGATTCGTCATCTTCATTTAAGACTTTATTCCCCGAATTTCCATTCCCATTCCCATTTTCTGGAACATCACTTTCTTCAATTTCCCCATTTTCTGGAACTTCACTTTCTTCATCCCCAATTTCCTCCGAATCCGTTTCTTCAGATTCAGATTCAGATTCAGAACTACTGAAAATCTGTTCGTCCAAAAGAACTTGTGGGATGGAATCCACGGAATCCGGCCCCGAATTGTCTAGATGCAGGTCCAAATTCACCGAACCTTTCACCCGAGAAGATGTTTTCCTAACCCATCGTCGGACCGAGGTTTTGGTGTTTTTTTTCGACTTGAAAAATGCTGACAGCTTGGAAATATCCATCCAGGCGTCGGGAATCGTGCCCAAGAACACTGTGCAGGAAAGATGGCTGACATCCTGGACAGTGCCATAAAGAAGACGGAATGCCGTGAACGAGTCACGCGGGATGCTAATGTTTCGAACGGAATTTGGCCCGCTATTCTTAGGGCCCGAGAAATTGGGGGTTTTCCCGGCGTTTGGCGGAGTTTTCCCGGAGAAATGGGCATTTGTCTCGGATTGGCGTTTTTGAGCCTGTACATCGCCCAGAGTCCCGGAACTCTCCGGGGTTTGGGCCAAGAGCGTTACACTAGGGCTTCCAATCAGCTGGGGAGCATCACTGGACGGTCGTAGCGGCGGTGGGTTTGGCATATGGAGAGGGTTACCCGATGGAAAAGTTCAAGGGCACGTGACGAAACGGGCAGGGCTCAGAATCGGTTGTTTTTGGCACCAATGGAAAGCCACAACTTCCAGCGTGGATATGGGCAAGTATTAGGGGTTGGAAAACTCAATTGGGTGGATTTGCAGTGGAGTAGAAACGGAGATGAAGCGAGTTTGTGGAGTGAGAGCATCAGAGCAGACCCTACACCCGTACACCAGCATAAAATAATCTAGATTGTAATTTACACCAACTTCCACAAAGACATTTACACAAAAATTCCATATTTCAATTACACAATATCTTCATCTTCGATTCCCACGGAAATGCCCTCCGCGTTCATATTGTCCGGAGGAGAAATACTGGGAATGGTTTCCAACACCACGAAACCTGCACCGGCCAAAATCACCAAGAGACTCAGGAGCAACCGGAAAATGCTCGAGTGGTTGATGCTGGCGCCAATCAAAATGTAAACTAAAGTTAGTATCAAAAAAAAAAAATGGGTGGAGGTCCATTTTTGGAAGAAAAAGTGGTCAAAAACGGTCCATTTTGGGAAAAAACATACAAACACCACGTCCGATGAACGAGAAAAGAAACGAGCCATAAGTATAAGCTTCTGAAGGCACACGAAATTCTGCAGTTAGTATTTTGATGGAGGTTTGGGAGGTGAAATCACTGGAATTAGATTGGTCAATATGCAGGATTTGGTAATTAGTACTCAATATGCAGGAGACAATATTCTATATACCAGATTTTCACAGTTGGATTTGGATAGAGGGATTTTTCCCCAAAATTCAAGAATTTCACAGGATTTCACAGTGAGTTTTAACAGGTTATTTTGATAGTAAATCCAGTAAAAACCACTGAAAATCAGTAAAACAGTGAAACCAATGAAAACCTGGTAAGCTGTAAAAAACCACAAAAAAATAGTGAAACCAATAAAAACCAGAAAAAACCAGGAAAAATCACTGAAAACCACTAAAAACCTGTGAAAACCTGTGAAAACCTGTGAAAATCTGTAAAATCCACTGAAATCCGGTGAAAACCTGTGAATTTCCTAATCGGGAGATTCAGAAAAATTTTATTCATCTGAAGATTTCACGATTCACGTTTTCCGAAAATTTCAATGGAAATTCAATGGAAATTCAATGGAAATTCAATGGAAATTCAAAGTCCCTCTATGTTCATAGTTAAGGTTTGATCGTGATTTCCACAGATTTCCCCAGTTTCCAGGATGAAAATCCCGAAATAGACCAAAAGGGCAATTCTAGAAATCTGGGAAATTCAGTGATATTCAGTGAAATTTCAAAAGTGGTATCCATAGAAATCTGTGATATTCAGTGAAATTTCAAAGTGACATTCATAGAAATTCAGTGATCCGAAAGGAATATTCACAGAAATCCAGTAAAATTCCAAAAAAGAAATTCATAGAATTCGGGGATTCTAGAACTTCAGAGACATTCCCAATTCGAATTTCATGGAGATTCAGTGATTATAGAAATCTGTAATCATAGAAATCTGTGAAATCAGTAATTTTAGGAATTTGTGAAATTCAGAAGTTATAGAAATCTGTGAAATTCCAAAGTGATATTCGCGAAACTCCGCGATTCTTGGAAAACATACCGAGGAGACCGATGACGGCACCAAAAGCAATGATGTAGATTCCAATGATAAACTGGGGTTAGTAAAAAGTCGAAAAAGTCGAAAAAGTTGAAAAAAACAAAAAACAAAAAACATAAAACAAAAAACAAAAAACAAAAAAAAATGGTATGTTTTTTTTCTTTTTTGGCATGGTTGGAGACGTACGGATTGACTGAAGTTAGTATGAAATCAATTGAACACTAGAATGACCAATGTGCAGGCCACAGTAAACTGTGAGAATAAACTGTGGGTCATAGTGTTTTGGGGTGGAAGGTACGTACATTCCACTGAAGAGCTGAGAAAGGCCACATAACACCTGAGGTTAGTATAAATTGAAAAAAAGCTGGATTTTGGGTGGGTGGATTTCTCCAGAAACTTGGAGCATGAAAATAGGATGAATATGGTGATTTTTTGGTGATCTTTTGGTGAGATTTCCATGGATTTACCACGGTTTTCTCGTGGATTCACATGAATTTGGTGATTTCAAGACAATTTTATCATCCAAATGATGAAATACCATGGAAATCACCATGAAAATCCCGTAATTTTGATATAATTCGGTGAAATTTTCATGGAAAAGGTGGATATAGCAAGGAAAAATCACGGAAAATCATGATACCACGAAAAAAGTATGGAATACCATGAAATCACCACAGAATACCATCAAATTCCATACGATTCATGAAAAAACACCTATTTATCATAAAATAGGTTAGATTTTCTTGGATCCGGGAGAATAACCACGAAATTCCATGAAACCAGCACCAAAAACCACGAAATTAGCACCAAATTGCCTAAAATCACTTCCAGATCATGAAAATCCATGAAAATCCATGAAAATCCACCGGATGAACACGAAATATGTCCATTTCTGGTGACCAAAACCAAGAAATCACACCGAATTCCACAAAAAACAAACCACAATTTCATGAAAACAAACCAAAGTCAAAAATAGGAATATGGAAGTTTCAAGTATTCAAGTATTCAAGGAGTAAGGGGGAGTGGACACGGTGGTTCATGAACTTATGGGTTGTGGAAGCAGATCCCCGGCAACTGTACAGGACAAAGCAAGGGATGCAGGATTTAGGGAATTTCACATACAGAGAGACCAGCCACGGTCAAATTAGCGGCTCGGAAAAGACCATTGAGATCCTGTGAGCCTAAGAGATCCATTATTGGTGGAAGAGTGTTTTTTGGTGTTGTGTGTAGAGAGCGCGGAGAACCGAGGTGGGGGAGTATATGCAGGATACGCAGTATATGCAGGAATACTCATATATATAGAAAGTAGTACCAAAGGTCCTGTGCAAGCCAGGAATTTATAGAAGAGATTTTGCCTATTTTCGTATAATTTTATGTACTCGAGTTTCTGATTGGTTCAATGAAAAAACTTCTGGGTTGGGAATGGTGTAGAAAGGTGGTGTGCATGAGCGGGGCCGGAAAGGATGGCAGTTCCGGGGCTTATATCCAGTTCCGGGGCTTATATCCAGTTCCGGGGCTTATATCCAGTTCCGACCTATTGACTCAGGCCATTGTTTCCTCCTCCCAAAAAAATATTTTGCCGAGTCTTAAGTAGGTCTACACTTTGTGTAAACTTCAGAGAAAGATATCTTCATGGAAAGCTAGAAGGGGGTGTGTAGCGATGAAAATGTGGGGATCACCGTTGGCACGTGACATGCACGTGACATGCACGTGCCGGAAAGATGCATGGTTCATGCCTCGGAATGGCAGTTCCGACCTGGACAGAAAACAGAAACAGAAAGGTAATAGACAGAGTAGACAGAGTAAAACAGGAAACAGTCGATTTCTATAAAGTAGTAGAAGTAAACAGTAAACAGTAAATAGACAGAAAAAGTAGACTAAAGCACCAAACAGTAATCAATGAAACGGTAAACAGTAAACAGTAAACGGCAAAAAAGTAAAAAAATAAGCAGATCTTATAGAGGACAGTGCCTTTACTGTCACACGAAAAGAGGTGGAGGGGGCCCTAGCACGGGCCCAGTGCAGGTTTCTACGAATAGCCCAGCAGAAGTAGAATAAGGGGGAACCAAGCAATTTAATAAATACTAGACTTTCTAATACTGTCTAATATTGTCCAAAACTGTCTACTGTCTAATACTGTCTAATAAGGTATACTGTCTAATACTGTCTAATTTTCCCTTAAAAAACTATTAATTTCTTAATTAGTCTGTGATTCTGTACCATCCAATAACTCCAACCTCCATAAGTCCGTACACCCTTAGATTAGAGTCTACCAAACTGGAACTTTTAAATTCCAAATAACATTTAAACATATGGAGATATTGTACGAAGCAGAGCAGAACAAGACGAGAAGAAATAAGAAATACTAAAAAAATCACCATCACATATGCTAAATCCAACTGTACTGTCCCACATACTCAATCTATTAACCATTTTTCTGCGCTATCAATCTACTATTTCCGATACTACCTTTTCGATACTACTTTATTGGTTCTAGTAATATGGATAGTCTGTATATGTATAAAAAAGTAAAACAGTACACCAGTGAACGGTAAAACAGTAAGCAGAAAAAACAGAGCATTTCAGTGAATCTGTAATCAGTAAATCAGTAATCAGTAATCAGTAAATCAGTAAATGATAAACATGAGATTTTGGTAAAGCAGTAAAATGGAAATCACTTAATTGTAGATATCTGTAAAGAGTAAATCAGTAGAGAGTAAATCAGTAAAAAGTGAACAGTGAATCAGTAAAGTTGAGGACTTTTTCCTCGAGTTCGGGGATGGTGACGTACTGCAACCCCGAGGCCTTGGCATAGTTGCCTTCCCGTTGGTACTGCTCCAAGTCGAAACGGGCCTGTTCCAAGTCGCTCTCGGCGGACTTGATCTCGTCAATCACCTTCTTCTCCAGCTCCCACTTTTCCGTCAACACCAGCAACTTGTCGTTCTTTTCTTTGAGCTCTTTTTCAAGCACCTTCTTGCGGTCTTCAGAGAGAGCATCGTCTTCCTTGCGCAAGGACTCGAGTTCGATCTGGATCGTCATGATCTGCCGGTCCAACTGGACAATGGCCTCGGGTTTACTCTCGTGCTGGAGCCGCAATGTCAGGCACGCTTCGTCCACAAAAGTCAATGGCCTTATCCGGTAAAACCCGGTCGGTGATGTAGCGATTGGAGTAGAGAGCCGCCGTGACCAAAGCACCGTCGGAGATCCGCACTCCATGGTGCACCTCGTACCGCTCCCTTAAGCCCCGGAGAATGGAGATTGTATCCTGGACCGAGGGCTTGTGCACCGTGACGGGCGAAAACCGACGGACCAACGCTGCATCCTTCTCCACATATTTGCGGTACTCGTCAATGGTAGTAGCTCCACAGAGCGAGATTTTCCCACGGGCCAAGGCCGGCTTCAAGAGGTTGGACGCATCGATGGAGCCTTCAGCCTTGCCCAAACCCATCAAAAGATGGAGCTCATCCACGAATAAACAGTAAACAGTAAACAGTAAAGCGTAGTTTCTGTTGACGTTAAAACGGTAAAACGGTGAAACAGAAAACCAGCAGGTTTCTGGAAACAGTAAACAAAACAAAACAAAACAAAACAGTCAACAGTAAAAGGAGATTTCTGTTCCGGTAGAACCGTAAACCGTAAACAGTAATTCAGTTAACGGTAAACATTAGATTTCGGTGAAGCATAAAGTGGTGAATAACAAAAGTAGATTTGGGTAAAACAACAAACGGTAAACAGAAAAATAGCAGATTTCTGTATCACAGTAAAACAGTAAATTAGTAAATTAGTAGATTTCTGTATCACAGTAAAACAGTAAACGGGGCTGTACAGCCTAAAAAAACAAAAAAAAAAGGTGGTTTTGGGAGAGGGCGAGCGAGCCCCTTATATATTCGCATGGCTGCAAAAGATGAAACCCCCCTTTCTAATTACATGCACACCTGCATCAGCTGCGAATATATAAAAGGGCAGCCCCTCCTCCTTCATGGCACCTTAATTTCTTAAATAGACAAACTAGACAAACTAGACAAACTGGACAAATTAGACAGACTAGACAGAGTCAAATAGTAACCAGCTGATTCTGTAAAGCAGTAGAAGTAAACAGCAAATTAGTAGAAATCTGTATCACAGTAAACGGTAAACAGTAAACGGTAAACGGTGAACAGCAGATTTGTTTAAAACAATAACCAATTTCCAAGATTATTACGCTTGAGTTTTTTTCGGTGTGGTTCCATAAATTAATTAAAGAAAAAGAAGGCTTTATTTTATCGTGTCCTGCATATAGCCACACTCCAGAAAACTGGATCGTTGATCGGTCAACAACCACTTCTGTCTTTAAATAAGCCAGATTACAGAGTATAGTCCTTTAGTATAGAGTATAGACTATGAGTATGACTATAGAGTAAGACAGACTAGAGTGTAGACCTTGCGTATGGTGTAGGTGTATATTCTAGTATAGTGTGTATATTCTAGTATAGTCTATAGAGTATACTTTAGTGAAGGGGAAAGTAGAACAGTAAAAAAGGAACTTTTTGTATGATAAAAAGCTTATTTTTGCGTCCTTAAAGTAGCTGAAACAAAGGGATTTTCAATGGCAAAAGCGTCAATGATTCATATATTTGTAGATTATTTGTATATTTTTAATATGTTTTTTGCCACTTATTATCAGCGATAGTAGATTGATTACCATGGGGTTTTTCGAAGGCCTACTCTAAAAGGTTGGGTGTAGAGGAAATGGCTGCAACCCCCGGAATTGGTATTTGCTATTGCTCCGCGGCCAAAGGCAGGCACACCCGTACACCAGGCAAGGTCAGCAGAAAAAGGCCCAACGCAAACACTCTTTTTTAACTCCAAATAATATGTAGATCAATTTTTTGGAATGCTGGAATTCCGGACATTTCAATGAACATTTCAATTCAAAATTCTATAGCGGGTGTGTCCTTTTGAAAGACCAAGATTGGCCATTCCGACCGCGTTGGCGGCGCACCCTCGGATCTCCCCAACTCACTACAACACTTTAGGCAGTTGGTCAAAAACACTTTCCTATAACGGAAGTATAATGCATTACTTTTGATAAGGATTCAAAATAAAGCCTGAATATTTAATAATTCAATTGTATATCTTTAAATTTAACCATTAAGATAGATAATTAATTAACCGATATAAAAGAAAATCACCCGAAATGAGGAATAAGAATCTAAATGAAATAAATGTTTCGTCCGGCGTTTTTGATCCTGATCTTTAAAAACATGATCTTCGTGGCCAGTTAATATATTATCCATGGGGATTTCTATAAAGCAGTAAACAGTAAACAGTAAAACAGCAGATTCAGAAGGTGCATATCCGGTGGCGATAAGCGCGCGCATTTTTTGCAATTGCCAAAGAATATAAAAGGCCCCCCGATTCCCGCGAATGCAAACGTATTAATTTTTATTCAAACCAATACCCAAATTACGATTCTACCCACCACAATGATCTAGTTGTCATGTGATTTGCTTCTACTGTCTAGTCTTTCACCCGAGTACCATCCTATAGTATCACACTAGTATAGTGGATCGACTCTATTATACAGTCTAGGATAAGCAGTATGGAATCAGTCTATTGTCTAGTCTCTGGTCTATGAAGGGATTGTGCAATTTCTATGTTCTATATTCAAATCGATGAATCAAGGTTGACCTGGTCATGAATCGGCCATATTGAAAGGAAAGTAGCTGAGATATCGGCGCCAGCAAACGGATTGAATGCTTTTTTATGATACTTCAATAATCCGAGCCAGATTGCTAAGAAACAGGAAACAGGAAAGAAATGGATATGTTGATCTGTTTGAAAGAAACAGTAATCGGCAAGACAACAGTAAACAAAACCCTAGAAATCTGTTTACGGTAAAACGCAGTCGTTTCACCAGAAGACTGCCTAGAATATCTGGACTGTCTAGGAGACCATTTAAGGCTATCTCAAAGACTCTGTCCAAAAACTGTCTAGGATATTTGAAAGAATCTCTAGAAAATTTCTAGACTATTTAGATTATCTAGACTGCTTAAGACTGTCTAGACACACACTTCGGTGTTTCTGAATCATACAGATAAAGCACTATAGCTGGTTTACTTAAAAGAATATTCAGCAGAGTCGGAACCTAAGAGCTTCCAGTACCGCCTAGTCCTGGTAATTTTTCATATCATGACCCTAGGTTTAAGAGTGGGGTTTTTATAACATCGTATTGAAACCAGAGATGAAAGCCACCGAAACCAGAGAAGTCTTTATTAAATAATTCCGAGAGATTCACAGTCTTACTAACTACAGTTCGTTAATTAAGGGAATAAATAATAATATCAATATTAATGAATATTCAGCGGAGTAAATATAGACCACCAAATCAATCAATCTACTTCCTTGGTATGACCAAATAGTGGGCTGAGCTTTCTAAATTTGAAATCGGCTCTCTGTATACTTGTATTTTTTTTTGCAAATCAAGTGTCTGTATTATAAATCTTTTTAAAGGGCATTGTACGCGGTTCGGACTCATTTCAAACTCTTTTCAAACAGTTGCATACAAGCTTCAACAAGAAATCCGTAATAGCATTGCCCGTTTTTTTTTTTTTTTTTTTTTTTTTTTCTTTCACATTTCATTTTTTTTTTGTTTTTGGAAAAATCTTATTTTACAATTTTTGTTTTTTTTTAATTTCATTACCATTTCCATTATTATTATGGTTCTGGACAAGTCTGATCTATCAATCTTTGGCTGTCTTATGGAACTCTATTGTTCAAAAATTGTCCAAGACTGTTTGTCCAAGACTCATAGGCACTCGGTGGTTCTAGTCGGAGTACCCTCGGAATGGTCACGTGACATGCACCTCCAAACACACACCCCCACTGTATTCTGCCTACACACCAGGATAGACGTTCGCAAAGCTTAATTCTTCTGTCTTCATTCAAATGAATCTATTATAATTCTTAGATGTGCAATCCACTTTTTTTGGGGAGGAGGAATCGACCTAAGTCAATCTTGAGTTAGTAGCCATGACTAGTCCAATCTCCTCCAGTCATTCAACTAGCCTTCTTTTCGTCCTTCTGTCTTTCTAGCAATTTATTTTAGCTAGCTAGTCACACAACTCGTCGTAAATTGTCTTTGCTATGGTAGTCAATGCCAACCTCAGCGTCATAAGAATTGTCATTTTTCGACGTCTTTCTTTTTAGGGCTTCTCTGGACTTTAATAAGGCCATTTTTCAATCAGCTTGAAGTAGTGTATGATAAATAATACATTTATATATAAATATGATAAACTCACCTTGCCAAAGGTCAGTATCAACTGCTCACGAGCATTTCTCACTGCTTCGTAGAGCCTTGATTCGGTCCGTTTTTTTTTTTTTTTTTTTTTTTTTTT
>NKZY01000817.1:702406-727934 GCA_002374555.1 Metschnikowia mauinuiana | reverse complement strand
TTTTTTTTTTTTTTTTTTTTTTTTTTTTTTGCAGCAATACTTCGTCCACCGTAGCTATAATTGGCTCTTGGATATTCATGGCTGTTCAGGCTGCTGGTATGGTTCCAATTTTTATATAGTGAGCTCTCACATGGCGGGAACAGCTGCTTTATATACCCAAAGGATCTTCTTGGGTGTTTCAGATTTATTTTACTGCAGCCGCATCTTGTATTTGTGTCTGTATTCGCTTTTGTGTCTGCATTTGCCACCGAACCTGCAGCTCGTGGTATATAAGGACGCGGAAGCTTTCAAGTGGAGACATTCATTGGAAAAATCCCTTTGGTTAATAAGGCTAGCACAGCCAATTACCTTCTCCAATTGTTTGGGCGTACGGGTGGAATTTTTCCGTGCTCAAAGTGGTCCCTTAGAGAAATCACTCTAGGATTACTGTAAACATGATAGATCTTTGACCGATGGAATCAATTAATTCAAGGTAATATTCATTAAGAGATAGAAATCGTATATAAATATATCCCATTTCACCTTCCAGGGAATTTTTACCAGAACCCACGTCTCACTAAAAGTATCCCCAGTCTATAATTAAAGTACTACCAGAGTAGAGTTTTTTAAAGCACAACAGAGGACAAATACTAAGGTAGTATGGTACGTATACTCGTGGTGCAGACGATTGAGCTACCTACATTTTCAAGAGACGAAGCGCATTAAAAAGAGGATTTAACTACATCTCCACTTGACTAATTGTATAGACTTTCCAGTTCATATACACAGGCTGGAGACCAGTACACCCTAAGATACATCCGTATCCTCTTTGGCATCTTTAAGAACTTCAATATCTTCAATATCTTGAATATCTTGAAAATATTGAATATCTTGAATATCATCAATATCATCAATATCTTCCTGAACCTCTATACCGTCTTCAACATCCTCAGAAACCTCTTTCATATTCTCGATATTCTCAACATCGTCTTCCATATCTTCATTTTCTGGTTCCTTCTTTTGCTGGATCAAAATAGACTCGATCGCTCGTAAAATTGTAGATTTGTATGCACATGTAAATATCTGCATCCGTAACTAAACAGTTTATTAAATTTAGATTTGTAAATTTTGTAGGGGAATTTTATTCCGGTTCACTTATTTGGATCATTGTGGCCTTATGTGCAGGTTATGCTCAGATTATGTGCAGGACACACTCTTTTCTCGTCCTGCCAAGTGCTTATTTCCTCACAAAACGTATTTATTACCATAGCGAATTTGATCTCAAAGAGTCACCCGGTTTTAATTTATGCCTAGCTGGTCGGAATTTGACCGGAATTGAGAATTTGACCGGAATGGTCTGCCCCAGGAGATCTAAAAACCTACCAACACCGAATTTGTTTCCGAAAAATTACTCACTGGCATGTCCGGAATTCCAGTATTTTAATGAACCTATTTTCAGTATCAAAACATGCAAACTTTGGTCCTTTGCATTGGGCCTTTTTCTGCTGGGGTAGCCTGGTGTACGGAGGTTGTAGACTATATTGAAACCAATAAATGCATAGTCTAATAAATTAATTAGTCTGGTTAACCAGTTACAATTCTTCAAAGGCCAGGTGCATGACTCTTGACAGCGTAGCTTATAGTAAAATTCTTGTAAATCAATAGTGTAATATTATAATGTATATTAAAAAGATAGTGGTGTAAATTAGTGTAAACTAGTGTGGTATAATTAAGTTAATAGTGTAAATTGATAATGTATAGTCTATTAATGTAGTGTAAAATCTACTGGGGTCCTACAGTGTATTGTATTAATGTAAAAAAAATAGGGGAAATTAATATAGTGTAACTAAGTATAGTGAGATTTAGTGTGGGATTGTAGTGTGTTTATAGTGTGGTTTATAGTGCAGTTCATTGTGCGAAATGGTGCAAATTAATAGTGCGAAAGAATTAATGATAAAATAGCGTACTTTATAGTATGGATTACAGTGAAATTCGTCTCGTGAAATTTGGTGTGGTCTGGTAGGTAAAATAGATGGTGTATCTTTTAGTGAAACTATTGTATGTTAATAGTGTAGAATAGTATAGTGTAGTGTACAGCGTAAATAGATAGTGTAGTGTATTTTAAAATTATAGTGCGAATTCTTATAGAGTGGAATTGAGATACTGCGAAATGATAGTGTGAAATACTGTAGACTGAATTAATGGTACGATTTCAAAGTTTATAGTTTAGTTTACGGTATAAATTAGTAGTGAAATTATTGGTGAAATTAGTAGTGAAATTATTGGTGAAATTAGTAGTGAAATTAATGGTGAAATTAATGGTGAAATTATTGGTGAAATTAGCCGTGGAAAATATATTTGGGTAGATAGTGTAGTGTACAGTGTAAATTGATTGTGTAGTCTTGGTGCGAATTTAAAGTGAAAGATTGTAGTGTGGTTTGTAGTGCGAAAATAAAGTGTACGTGAAGCTATTTGACTTTTAACCATATTTAATATAGTATCATATATAGATGATATAACTATCCCTCATTTATTTCAACCTAAATAAGTTTTATTTAATATAATGTTATATCCATATATGATATAATTATGTCGGATCACTTGTATGTCTGAAGACCTGCTCACTTGAAAATAAGTAGCTTGAATCATCGGAGATCAATGGAGTACTTCAACTTAAAATACACAAGAGTAGTGAATTCGGTATCTATAGTTATACAATATAATAATAAATATATATAAATAATCAAATATGATGTAACAGAAATCTGTAAGTATATATTTAAATATCAATGTGTCAATATGTAAAAAGGGATCAATCTATAGAAGATCCTCTGGGGTAATAATTAAGAACTATAAGTATTTAAATATAGCTATAAGGTCTAAATCATATGATAGTGAATATCATTATTATATACAGTATACTCTGGTGAAAGAATCAATAAGTATAGGTATAAATAATGATAGTTGTGGTGAGAATCCGCACTGCGCGAGTGCAACCGAAAAAGCGAAAAAGCGAAAAAGCGCACTTGAGTGGAGTGCACCGGGACGATTTGAAGAAGTAAAGACCACGTGTCGAACCACCAAATTCGCCATTTTTTTCCCAAAAAAAAACACCACATTCTTCTTCACCTCTTTTTTTTACAGCCATTTCAGCCCCTGGAAACCTGTACCTCCCCCCGTTTACCCGTACACCCACCCGTTGACCCGTACACCTTCAACCCATTGTCCCCCAATTCGCAGTGTCCCATTCGCAGTCTGGTCTGGAAGGCTGGTTTGGAGTCTGACTTGGAGTCACGGCACGCGTCTTTTTGCAACCGCGCGCCTCGATGTGCACTACCCCACGGTGAAAATCCACATCCACACGAAGATCTTCACTGAACAAACCCACACCTAATCCACAAACCACACAAACCACAAAAAAAAGTGCAAAAAAAAGTGCAAAAAAGTGCAACTTACAGCCACTCAAAATCCACTAATCCCCTAATCCACTAATCCACTAATCCACTAATCCACTAATCACTAATCACCAAACAAAACACTAATCAAAACTCCATTTCGAAACCTCCATAATTATCTCCTAATGTCGTTGCTTGAGTGTGTGGTCAACCAGAATAGCGCCGACAACTCTGTTCGGCGGCAAGCCGAGTGGCAATTTGACGAGGCTATGCGCAGGGACCCGTCGCTGGTGTGTTTTGAACTTATAGAAATGTGTGGCCAGGAAAATGTCCTGGTGGATCTTCGGCAGTCGTGTTTGCTCCATGTGAAACGCATGGTTCCTCGGTTCTGGAGCTTGGGCTTTGCGCTGTTTGTGGGGCCTCCGCTCGACCAGCAGTTGAAGCAAGCGGTTCGGGAAAAGTTGCTTGCGGTGGCCACCCGGACCCCCGAATCCAAGCTACGGGCCAGTGCTGCGTATGTGATTGCTCAGATTGCGGCCGTGGATTACCCGGACGAATGGCCGTCGTTGTTGACGGACTTGTACAACCGAGCCGTGGAGTTTCTGGACGATCTCTCCGTCATGGGCAGCTTGGCTGTGCTCAATGATGTGTTTGATGATTTGATTGGCGAGGACCAGTTCTGGGATGGCGGAGTGGGCAACCAGCTCATCTCCTACGTCACGCATATGCTTAGCCTGGAAGTTGGTGCCGACGTCAAGGTCAGCGGCTTGAAGTTGTACCTTTCAGTGTTCAATACGTTGCTGAGTGCCGAGGCCTTGGAGCTGGAGGAGAGACGATCTTCGGTGCTTAGCCACATTGTGTTTTTGTCCGAACTCCTCCTAAGACTTCTCCAGGACTCGGCTACTAGTACCGATCCGCTGCTACTTAAGCTTAAGGCTTACATTTACCGAGTGTTTTCCCAGGTTCTTAGCCACTTCTCCAAACACGTGCTGGCCTCGGTGAAACTGGACTTGCTCTTGGCCATGGCCCATGATCTCTTGCAATCGGCAAACCAACCTTCTTTGTCGGACCTGGCCTCCAAAAGCTCATCCCTCCATTTGGCCGATTTGCTCGATGCCTTGAGTCTCTTGCAACACCACATGGCCGTGTGTGATGTTTTATCACCAGACGTTCTTGCTGCTTGGGTCAAAAGCTTGGCCTCGTGCTGCGTGTACCCCAGCGACACGGTGGACGAATACGTGGGTGACTATAACTCGTTTGTGACGGAAGCAACGGGTTTATCGGGAACTGCCACGATCCGGGAGTCCGTGCATGACTTGTTGGCGGATTTGAACTCCAAAGATGCGTGCGCCGTGTTTAATGCCGTCAATGGTATGGCCTATGGAGATATGGCATGGGACTTGGCCGAGGCATATTTGTTTGTGGTGGAAGGTCTTTGTCTGAATGAGGAAGCCACCATTGCTGGGCCGGACTTTATGCCTGTTTCGTTTTTGAACAAGCTCTCCGAGCTTAAGGCTCAGGCGTACCCCAATTCCTTGGTGCATGCACGAGTGATGATGCTCATGCCCCGGTTCTTGGAGAAATTCAGCCTGGTGGTGCTGGTGAATACGTTTGGAATCGCCAAGTTCAAAGAGGCCATCGACGATGTTTTTGCTCTTGCCGAAACTGAAGACAATGAGCTCATTAAGGCCACGGCTTTGGTCAGTGCCACAATCTGGCGAAATGTGCCTTCCTACAACTTGAAGCTTTTGGGCACGGACACCCAGAAAAAGCTCATTGAGGTGGCGTGTCTGCTCATGGACTCCAGCGAAGAGGATACGCTCCCGGTGTTACTTGAGGCCATTTCCGTGGCCATTGAGATCGACCACAATGCGCTGCTCCATACTTTGATCCAGGACAAGTACACGGTGGTGGAGCTGGTGATGTTCATCTCATTTAAAGACCCTGCCAATGTACAGCTCTCCATCGACTCGGCCGAGTGCTTGCAGACATTATTGGAGGAGATCCAGCCGGACCAGTACCTTTTGGTGTGTGACAAGTGTGTGCCGTATCTACTTGAAGTGATCCAAACAAACTCGGGATCGGGCAGTCTGGTGGAGTACACGGCGGCGTTATTTTTGGCGTTGGAGTTGTTGGGCCTTGTGATTGGTGCTGCACCCTCTTCAGCTTCCTCCGAAGAGTCGTTGCCCAAGAAATTGTTCCTGTACGCTTTCCCCGTGTTGAAAAACCTCATTTTGGCCACTTCCGACGACCAGATCTTGCAGAATGCCGGAGAAGTATTCAACAACTTCTTGCAGAACGGCACCAAGTGGTTTATTGAATATACCGACGCGGAGAGCGGCGAAAAGGGCTTGGATATCCTCTTGCAGATTTCTTCCAAGTTCTTGGGCCCAGAACTCTCCGATAGTGCGGCCATGAACTGTGGGTTAATTGTGATTACGTTGTTCGAGAAGTTCCAGACGGTGCTCGACCAGAACTTCTTCTACCAGCTCCTCCAGGCCACCGTCCGAAGACTCGTGTTGGCCAAAGAGGTGATCACCATCGAGAACCTCGTCATGGTGTTCTGCAAGCTTGTGCTTAATACGTCTCCAGAAACAGTGGTGGGTGCACTTACCAGCATGAGTCTAGACACGGAAAAAGGCGCTCAGAATGGACTTACGTTGGTGATGCCCATTTGGTTCAGTTCGTTTGAAGTCACGCGAGGCTTTGAGAAAATCAAGCAAAATATCCTAGCCTTGGGCAAGATCTTCTCCATTGGCGATTCCAGGGTCTCGGGGCTTACGGTGGACGGCGAGCCCATTCCCTATGCCGGGGACCAGATCGTCACGAGGTCCATGTCCAAGAGCATGCCACAGAACTATACACAGATCAAGGCCCCGCTCAAGATCTTAAAGTTATTGGTTCTGGAGTTGGAGTTCCAATGTCAGCAGCCGGACCCGGAGGACTACGCTTTTGGAGCCGGAGGTGCCAGTGGAGCCAACGGTAACGATGACGAAGGCTGGGAGGAAATGGACGATATTGGCGTGCCTACGTTTGAAAAGCTCCAGTCGTACGTGGAGTCCGATGACGAAAGTAACCTGGTTGCAGATGAGGGCATCAAGGTCATGGTGGTGCAGTTTTTCAAGGAATGTATTTCTAAGAACTTGGGAGGGTTCCAGACGTATTACGAGTCGCTTACGGATGAGGAGAAGACCATTATTTCGGAAAATGTGATTTTCGAATAGAAAAGAGAAATTTCGAGAAGTTCGAGAGAACTTTGAAAAATTAAAAATTCGGAGAATTCCGATTGAAGGTTGGAGTTTGGAGAAATTTGAAAAATTCAAAGAAATTTGATTTTGGAATCACCAGGGAGAGTTGAAGTTTGGGTTTGGTTTGGTTTGGTTTGGCTTGGTGATGGCTTTACCTGCATATAGCGCGCGATGTTCAGGCCCATCGATGCTCTCAAAGAATCCATGTTCAGGCATCTCCGCAGAACTCTAAGCAAAATGCCAGGCACACCCATTTTGCCCGTGGACCAAACCAAAATCCACTTTTCCGGTGATAAAGTCACCGTGGAAGATGAAACCACTTTGAAACACCTAACGCATGCCGCCGAAAGCGTCCGAACGCCCGGAGGCGTGGTTGCTTTCCCCACCGAAACCGTGTATGGACTAGGCGGCTCAGCCCTCAATGACCAATCGGTGAAGGCTATTTATAGTGCTAAGAACCGGCCAGCAGATAACCCGTTGATTGTTCACGTGTCCAGCGTTGAACAATTGCAGCGGATCGTGTTGAGCCACCTGCATAGTATCCCCCCTATCTACCACCCGCTAATAAAAGCTTTTTGGCCCGGGCCATTGACGATTTTGGTGCCCATAGAAGCCGGATGTCCTGTTCTGAGCCTCGTGACCACGGGCCAGGATACCGTGGGCGTGCGGATCCCCAAACACCCCGTGGCCCGGGCTCTAATTGCCATGAGCGATACTCCGCTAGCAGCGCCATCGGCCAATGCATCGACCCGGCCCAGCCCGACGTTGGCCAGCCACGTGAAGCACGATCTCGACGGCAAAATCCCGCTTATTCTCGACGGAGGCGCTTGTTCCGTCGGAGTGGAGTCCACCGTGGTCAACGGGCTCTGCACGCCGCCAATGATTCTCCGGCCCGGTGGCGTTAGTATGGAGGATATCAAGAAACATGGGGGAGACGAATGGCAAGGCGTGATTGCAGCGAAAAAAACCGCCGGCAAGTTGGAGCCCGTGAGGACCCCAGGAATGAAGTACCGCCACTATTCGCCCACGGCCAAAGTGGTTTTATTTAACGGGTGTGGCAATGGCATTGAGGCTGTTTCTCGGTACATGGAAGGGCTTCCGGAAGGGCGCAGGGAAAAAGTGGCGCTTTTGCGCAGTGGGCATTTTGCAGAAACACCTAAATTGGGAATTGAACCAGTGGTGGAAAAAAACATGGGCCAAACGTCGCTCGCGGTGGCGCGCAACTTATTCAAGGATCTTCGTGATGCTGATGCCGCGAACGTGGATCTCATTTTGGTCGAGGGTGTGCAAGAGTGCGGCGACGGTTTGGCCGTGATGAACCGTCTTTCCAAGGCCGCGTCTGACGTTGTTCAGGGAACAGAGTACCCTACCACTAAGGAATGGAAGGACCACTAAAGCAGTGAACTACTAAGGGAAAGAGAAGGAAAGCGAAGGAAAGTGAAAAACCACTGGGGACTACTGAAACCAGTGGAACCACTAAACCACTGGAGGAAAGTGACGGAAAGTGAAGGGACAACTGAAGGGGAGAAGAGGGTGAAGTTAATAACTTGAATGAATAGAAGTCTACAAGAGGTGTAGGAAGAGAAGAGGAGAAGTGGAGAAGAGGAAAAGAGGAGAAGAGGAGAAGTGGAGAAGAGGAAAAGAGGAGAAGAGGAGAAGTGGAGAAGAGGAAAAGAGGAGAAGTGGAGAAGAGGAAAAGAGGAGAAGAGGAGAAGAGGAGAAGAGGAGAAGAGGAGAAGTGGAGAAGAGGAGAAGAGGAGAAGAGGAGAAGAGGATGAAGGTGAATAAGAAAGAGAAAAGGAGAGATAGAGATAGAGATAGAGAAAGAGATAGAGAAAGAGATAGAGAAAGGAAGAGGAGAGGAAGAGGATGAGATGCTAAAGGCTGAAGACTGGAAACTGGAAACTGGAAATGGAAACTGGAAGAGGATGAGAAGAAGAGAAGAAGAGAAGAAGAAGAAGAAGAGGAAGAGCAGAAGGGAGAAGACTACTAAAGACAGTTAACTGAAACTAAAAGAAGAAAAGAAGAAGTGAAGAGAAGTAAAGGGGAAGCCTAAAGGAGGAATGCAAGAGAGAAAGAAGAAGAAGAAGAAGAAGAAGACGAGAGAGGAAGTGAAAAGGAAGTGAAGTGAAAAGGAAGTGAAGTGAAGAGAAGAGGAAGAAGACGAAAGAGGAAGAGGAAGAGGAAGAGGAAGGAAGAGAACGAGAAAGAGTAGATAATAGACTGGTAATTGGACGAGAAGAGAAGAGAAGAGAGGGAAGGAGAGGGAGACGAGTAAAGACTGAATACTGGAAACAGAAGAAGTGAAGAAATAAACTGGGAGAAGAAGAAGTGAAGAAGGGGAGAGAAAAGAAACAAAGTCTGAATACCGAGTACTGAAGACTAGAAAATGGAGAATGGAAAATTGAAAATGGAAACTGGAAGAGGAAGAGAAGAAGAGAGACTGAAGAAGACGACTAAAGATGGAATACTGGAAATAAAAGAAGAAGTGAAGAGAAGAGAAGAAGAGAAGAAGGAAGACTGGAGACTGGAGACTGGAGACTGGAGACTGGAGACTGAAGACTGAAGACTGAAGACTGAAGAAAGAAGAAAGAAGAAAGAAGACTGAAGACTGAAGAAGAAAGAAGAAAGAAGAAAGAAGAAAGAAGAAAGAAATCAGAAGTCAGAAGTCAAGGAAAGAAAAGAAGGAAGTGAAGAGAATCGTCAGTCAAGACGTCAAAGTGAATGAGCTAGAAAACTGGACCAGAGACTGAAGACTGAAGAAGACCAAAGATTGAAGACTATGACTAGACTCAGTCTGAGACTAAGACTCTACGACAGAACCAGGAACGAAGAGGATCGAAGAGGATCGAAGTTAAAAGACAATCGGGGAAAAAGTGAAGAAGTGAAGCAAAAATTAACTTGTGACGAAGGAGTAAAGTAAAGTAAAGAGAAGAGAAGAGAAGAGAAGAGAAGAGAAGAGAAAAGAAAAGAAGAAGGGAAAGTGAAAGAGTGGAAAAAAATAGAGTAGGGAAGAGTAGGGAAGAAGAGAAGAGAAAGAGAATAAAAAGTGAAAGTGAAAGTGAAGAGAAGAAAGTGAAGAGAAGAAAGTGAAGAAAAGAGTTTATAAATGAATAGTTGGTAAATCTTCTGGTATACGAATTTACGCTTTATTAATTAATGGTGAATTAATGTTTAAATCAGTAATCGATTCTTTGAAAGCCTTGAGCTTTGTTGCGACCACTGTGGGAGAAATGGGTGCAAAAATACCATGAGAAAATCCCGGTCGTGCGCGACTCATAACGTGCCTAGTTTCACTTCCAGCCTAATGATCACTTCCAGTACTCAAGCAATAAAAGAATGTCATTTTTTAACCTGTGACTCTGTAATTTCTTTGATCAAATCTGTGGAACTAAAATGGGGTTTCTAATTTTTCGGGTCTCTTTTGGTGACAATCTTGTCTTTTTTGACTGAATTTTGTCGTTATTTGGTCATTTTAGTGGTAATCAAAAATAAAAGTGGACATTAAAAAGTAGCAAAAAATCAATAACCAAAATTCATCTTTTTTCCTTTTTCTACCTAGTGCCATACCCTGATTCTTAAGGAGGGGCTTTCATTTTGATGCAGTGGATGGCATTCCGGGGGCAGCGCACCCGTGCACCAGACAAGGTCAGCAGAAAAAGGCCCAACGCAAACCCCCTTTATTTTCATCATACGATGATATGATTTGGTGTTTTGAAGAGCTGGAATTCCGGAAATACTTTCTCTTTTTTAAGCGACTTAAATCTGGTCTGTGGCAGGTTTTACCATGGGGGACCCCTCACCCATTCCGGGGACACCCGTACACCATGTATCCCCGGACAAAAAGGAGCTCCTCGCCAAAGCCCCAGGCCCTTTTTTCATTCAAAAAAAAGGTATTATACTAAAACGGCTAGTTCAAATTCATTCGTGGTCTTAAAAATTCCAAAAATCTCTTAAAAAGGTGGTTTTGCTTGTAGTGGTGGTCTTGGGCTCGTGTGCGCACGTGACGCCAACTCCATATTACACCACACTAGTTACGCACACTTCACTCACCAACCCCAACCAAACGCCAATCTACACCTCTGAAACACCTGAAACAAGACGAAACATTTGATCACGTGGACCATTAGAACACGTGATATAATCTGAAACACAAACACCCGACATAATCTGATACAAGGGTGAAACACCTGAAACAATTTGAAACAATCTTGAAACACCACAACAGCAGAACTAGAACAGCATGTGTCGGTTCATGATCTACAAAGGCCGAGAGCCCATGATGCTCCTGGATCTCCTCACACGTCCCGCCCACTCCATCATCAACCAGAGCTTTGATTCAAGGCTCCGGCTCGATATGCGGAACCCTATCAATGGAGATGGGTTTGGCGTGGGGTACTATGGAGACCAGAACGAGCCTTGCGTTTTCAAGGCCATCACGCCGGCATGGAACAATGTCAATCTTAACTCCTTATCGAACTGTACACAGTCGTCGTTGGTGTTTGCACATGTACGGGCGTCTACGCAGGGTGTTTTGGCGGAGACCAACTGCCACCCGTTCCAGTATGGCAAGATTCTCTTTATGCACAACGGAGGCATTTCGTCGTTTGCCAAGATCAAGCGGAAAATCATTGATCATTTGAACGATAAGTTTTTCTTATTTATCCAAGGCTCCACCGATAGTGAATGCTGCTTTGCATTGTACCTTGATACACTCCTAAAAATGGGCTACGACCCGGAGGATACCAAGACCAAGTTCAACCATACAGTGTTGCGCACGGCGCTCCTAACCGTGACTGAACTCATCAAGGACTGGCAGCTCCAGGAAACAACGGAGCCGTCTCTCCTTAATTTTGCCGTGACTGATGGTGAGCTGGTGGTGGTTTCTCGCTACATTACTTCCAAAACAGATGAGGCCGCCAGCTTACATTTCTCCACCGGCCTGCGGTTTCTCGAGTACGAGCCCAATTTATTCAAGATGGAGCGGCTCAATCGGTCCCAGGATGTGATTTTCGTGGCTAGCGAGCCGTTGACTTTTGAGCGGGGGGACTGGACTTGTGTGCCGACCAATACGGTGATTTCTATTACGAAGAACAACACGGTGTTGATGCATCCTATAGAGGATGAGTTCTACGATGCAGAGATGCCGGAACGGTCGTCTGGGTTTGCCATGAGCAAGGGCTTGATTGGGGGTGTTCCTCAAAAGGCCCCAGTTGCGGACCTGGCCAGTGAAGTGAACCAAGCGGTGGCCCATGTTCCTCCTTTGGAACTTGAGGGTAGAAAACAGGACCACTTTGTTGCGTCTATTCAAACCGCAGCCACGTGATCCTCCCCAATTCCACGACGGCAGAGTGCACAGTCCACTGGTTCACATCTTACATTTTTCAGTGTATTGCAAAGCTCGGGATTTATCAAATCTATCTGATTCCTTGAGTCGTGATCGAGACCAAAAAGACATTTATGAGTCCAAGGCCGCCTGAGAGTGTACTGTCATCGAATTTCTGCCGTTTCTTCAAGTTCATTGAACTATCGAGGGATGTGACAATATGAGTTGAAATAAGCCCTCATTTGGGTCATGAGGGGACCTAGGTACAGGCTCACAAAGCCTTAACGGGCAGCTCAAAAGACCTGAAAAAAAAAGAAGGTGAAACGAGTGAAAAACTCTCTACAGTTCACTTCCTCCACGTTCCAACAGAGAAAGACACAGTACTTCAAAGAGAAGAAGTAGTGCAGAACAATCATAAACCAGTGGTTGAAAGTTGCCATGGATAATTATTCTGAGGCAATGTTTCGAAGATTTACCAGGAGAAGGAGTCAGTACGAGTCACTATTTCCATAACCTGGGCTGACTGTTTTGGTCGAGAACTAACTACTGCTATTCCAACGGAACATAGGACAAAAAGACACAATCCCCACCGCAGGTTTTCATGTCTAGTCTGGTCATGGTACATAAAACACGTGCTGCCAGTTTTAATATCAAATACTAAATTCAGCTTGAATGAAGTCAGCACCAAGTCTAGTCGTTTCCAGCGACTATATGCACTACGGCAGCAAGTGGTACAGTAGGACATGGTGAAATGGAGGACTGCTATACGAACACACCTCCAAACAGTCCCAAAGAGTATTCGTGCCAATCTCATCGACGATAAATCAGTGACTCCAACCTAACAAAATGGCACGGCCATATACAGGATACAGGATACTTCTTCAATAAGTCGACTCCTATATACAGGATACTTCTTGATACTAGTCTCAATACTAGTGGAATTCATATAATAATAGTAGAATTGACAAAATTCCAATTCCTCGACTCTTTATTACTTAGCCACTACAACTATACCCGTACACCAGCGTGCCTCAGCTCGTTTTGGCCCCAACACAAGTCCTTTATTTTTATCCTAAATGCATTGTAATTGGTATGTATGGAAAGCCTGAATTCAGGGCTTTATAATGGTATAAATTGGGATGTACATCTTTAAAGGAAAACCTTAAATTTGGGAGTTTGTTTATATGCAGGCTCCACAGCGTACACCCACGTACTTTTCCATATTCCCCTCTCAACACTGTACTCTTCTACTCTTCCAGTATTGATGAAAAAATTCAGTTGTTTATTTTATCTGAATCCATATCCTCTCTAGTTTCAGTCCAGTATAATCTCTCTAGTCTAGGTCTCAATTTGTCGTCTTAATTCCTCTCCACCATGCCCTGACCTACTCCACCCATAATCTAATTTACTCCACAATTTAATAAAAAATTTAGTTCAGGTGGTTATCCGTATGATATATTATATGTTTTCAATCCTAAAAATTTACTTATTTAAATATATAGATATACCATAAAGTTCAATAATAAGTCTTATAGTTACTAATATTTATCTTTATTCATTGGATTTATTCTTAATTCAAATTTAAGGTGATCCAATTTACTCTTTCATGGGGTAATCTACTACTAATATCAGGGTCGAAATTGGCGTATTTGTAGTACAGCCGTGTGTCCTGGCCGTGCATAAATCCATAACCTGCAACCTGCAACCTGCCAACCTGCCAAACTGCCAATTTACCGAGTAAATTTAACGAGTAAAATTAACAAGCATGTGGATCTGGTTTTGGACTAATCCGTTTAAGTCTGGTCTACATTTGATCCAGTGGCTTCATCAGCCTCTCTGGCCTGCATATTGGGCTGGTTCCAACGATTAGCCAAGATCTTGACCGTTTTCTATTTCTTGGCCTTGCCTAGTCTTCTGACTACTTTCGTCTGTCTAATTTCTAGTCTACCACCATTCTACTCTACTCCTACACTATGGTAAATTAACTAGTACTATATTCAGTGGTTCTATAGTACCTAGAGTATCCAGCCAACCGAGGATTTGATGGAATGAGTATCCATAATGAAAAAGTTTATAAAGAGCAAGCAGTGCTAAGTAATCTTCAATTCCAGAATTGTTGCGGTTGACAAATAAGCTAAATCATTGTATTCTAAGAATCGTGGAGTACCTAATATGACATTGAATAGTACTATAAAAATATTATGACTAATATCGATTCAGTTAATGACTTATTGGATCCGTGGAATTAGTATGACTCCTGGCTCTGGAAAATTCAGAGGATCTCCTCTAGTCTACCGTCTCCTAGATCTGGATCTCCATCTGTAGTACCTAAAGTATCACTTATAATATAGCCACTCTAGTATACATTCAATGCTTATTACCTGTATTTCTATGGTAATTTCTCTAGTAGCAGTCAAGTACAGCAGTCAAGTACAGCACATGTACAAAGGTTATGTCTCTAAATTTGAAGATTAGAGGAACGGAATCTACCCTATTTTCATGCTCCACAACCCAGGACTACACCAGCTCTTGTACTAGACTCACTCCAATAACTGAAGGGATTTAGATTTAGATCACTCCCACGATTACACATTGCTCGTTGGCCAAATTGATTGGCCTAGGGATCCGTGTGCGGTTGGAAAGATCGCTTCTTCCAAGGTTCAGAATACGCATCTTCATCAAGGAAGGAACGCACCAGTCGGAGAACCAAGTCAACAAACAACTCAACGATAAAGAGCCGGTGGCTGCTGCATGCGAGAATGACCAGTACACCCTAAGATTCTGCAAATGTTGACTGTGATTCTGCAAATGTTGAGTACATGCAAGTAGCCAAAGAAGGTAAGTGGTCATGGATGTTGAATACCGTACATGTTTTATTTATTATACATTGAGTGGTCAGTCTCCCACTGCTAAATATTCTACATATGGTTGAGTAATAACGATGGAGTGATGCCCGCTGAAGAAAAAAGAAGCAGAGTCGTAGACGTGTCGTGGTAAGAGTCGTGGATATCGTAAGCTGGCCACGCTTTGAACCCACCGATGGATGCTCTGGCATTGCCTCTTTGAATAAGCATGTTTGAAATAAAAACCACTATGAACTTGAAGATGCTGCTCTTGATAAACTCGACTACTTTAATTCTAAAAAACTATCGCTAGCAAAAATGTGATTGAAATTATTACCTCTCTAATTTATCCATTACTGGTATTTGGATCAGTACTACTCTACTTTTAATTCGTTAATTCGTTAATTCGTTAATTTGTTGACTTCTACTGATAACCACTTCTACTAAAGATGAATACACTATAATACGATACTACTAGACTACCAGAATACTAGTCTAATATACCAGATCAGACTAGACTATAATACTAGACTACTTTTAGACCACTAGCCATTCCTACTAGATCCACGATATTCAATAATTTCATTAGAATCGATAATTTAGTTAAAACCGATTTTTTTTTTTTTTTTTTTAATTTCAATTTCGTGGATTAACTACCTCATGACTACCATAGCCACTGATAATTCAATCCACGCATTTTGGCGGAGAAAGCTTCAAAGGGCCAATGCGTGGCCTCCACCGAACAAATATAAGTTGAAAACAACCATGCTTTCCGCGACATCCTGTACCACCCAGAGATCAACGATTCATACGTCCAAGAGCGCCGTTAATTAGTGTATTTCGTTAATTTCGTTAATTTCGTTAATTTCGTTAATTCAGTGAATTTCATGAAAATCGATAATTTCGTTAATTCAGTGAATTTCATGAAAATCGATAATTTCGTTAATTCAGTGAATTTCATGAAAATCGATAATTTTGTTAATTTCATTAAAATTGATAATTTCATAAAATTCAATAATTTCGTTAAAATCGAGGATTTCGTTTAATTCGCTAAATTCTTAGGCTTATTGAAGGTCTCTGAAAGTAGAATTTGCAATAGCTATGATACAAGCTTATGTATTCTGTATTTTATTTAGTTGTTAACGGGCTTTATGTAATTTGTCTTGTATACGTCTATATCAACTATCATAAAAATATAGGATCCTATGGAACCAAAATCATTTAAACCGTCATTAAGACTAAATCCAATTGATCAAGATAAGTATTGGCTGATATACGATTTATGATTAAACCTTGTGGTGGACCTATAATGTCTGTTTTACGTGTATATTTAAAAAAGTAATCGGTAATTAATGATTGAATTCTATGAATCTTTGAAGAATTTCCTCAAATAGCTTGAACATCACCTGAAATTCACCAATTAAAACCTTTGAATGTGGGAAAAATCTTTCTGGATGCAGGATACTCCTTTCAGGAAGAAATCCATTTGATACATCAAGAATAAACGGCTCCAATCACTTTCTGAAGTATCGAGTTTGCCATGAATCTTTGATTTGTGCCTCCTGAAAAGACACTGCAGGTTTGTCCTCAAATGATTAATGATCATTTTCAGGTGGCCTTTGGTGATATCAAACAAACATTCAGCCGCAAATAAAGCATGGTAATAATGTAAGTCGGGTCTTACAAGTACTAATTGTTAAGAAAAAAGGGCTGGTACAAATATATGGTTGAAATTTCCGAAAAGACAATGGTTGGCTTCGAGCTGAGCAGGAACGCACGAAACAGGAGCAGATTGGCCTAGAGATCGATTCTAGAAACCTCCAGATCCTCGATCTTGCTTCCAAGAACGACGTGCCTCCTCACTTGATCCCGGGCATGTGCGTTGGGAATGCTCCGCAGAAATCCTCCATTCCTGGTCCTAATCTTCCTAATAATCTTTCTTCGGGCCATCGAAATCGCACCTACCTGGGTGGTTCTAATCATGCCTCCATTCCCAGCTCCAATAGCTCTCTATACGGCTCGCCTTATCTTTCACACCTGTTGAGGGTCATTCCTTCTTTTCTTATTATTCTACGTTTCCCAGAAGCAAATCTAAAACTATATTCTTGAGCTTCATGATTATTAAATCTAGCCTTTTTTCCGATATACCATTTAATATGGCAGGTGATTCCCCGGGTGTGTCATTATTCCGGGGTTTGACTCTCAATTCTCATTCTTACACTAGGACTACTCTCCAAATCTTAAGCTCATTACGTATTTCAGTACTTCTCTTGGGATTCTTTTATGCAAGAGCAATGGTCTTTTGATCTACTATTCTCTCTATCAATAGACTGTTAGTCTGTAAAGCTGCTCGATCGTGCTGAAATGTACTACATGGTACTAATTTTTCCCACTAAACCCAAAAAACTCCATTATTAGAGTATTCTATAATTCATACTACCTGGTTCTTTTAGCACCGACTCCACTTGATAAATTATAGAATTGCTGGCTGCTGGCGTTGATAGTATAAAAAAGAGATGGTGTGCATGAGCGGGGCCGGAATTGGCTGTTCCGGGGCTTATATCCAGTTCCGACCTATTGACTCAGGTCGTTTGATCCTCCCCAGGAAAAAATATTTCCCGTCATTCTCAACTAATTTCCATTTATTTGAGTTTCGTCACCATCATATCTTCAAGAGAACTTCTAGGATCAAGTGTGTGAAGAGTTAGAGAGGGGTCAAGTTGGGCATGCCCACGTCACGTGACCTTTCCGAGGGTGCTAGACCGCTCCACCGCTCCACTCCTAACCTAATACTACCTACTAAACACAGCAGCCAGTCTCTAGTAATAGTCTGTTTTAAATCATCGTGTTCAGTCGAGTCATGTAATATCTCTAGTCTATTCTGTCCTCTATGTAGTGACACGCGGGCGGCGTGCCGTCATCATCATGAGATCGTATCGTCATCAAGTTCTGCTTAGCCTTTGCTGGCTGCACGCGTGAGCTTGTTACTCTGCTCCTCCACAAGGTCGTCGTCGCGAAGGTCATCATCGTCGCTATCCGAGCTGCTGGACGTATTGTCGCTCAGACTGTTCTTGTCTGCTTGGAGCAGTTCGCTGACAAGCATGCCTCGCGAGTCGTACAACGGATGCGCTTTCTTGTACGACATGCCGTCGTCGTTGGGGTCGATGTAGTCGTCGTCGTCGTCATCGTCATCATCATCGAACGGCATGTAGTTCTTTGTTTTGTCCGACTCACCTTCCGTGAACTCTTTGGCCTTGTTGTTGAGCGAAGCCATGAATCCGCTAGACCCGGAGTTGTTCAACTGCAGCGACATGTAGCTGGCGAAATGGTCGTCGTCGTCTTCCGATTCAGACTCCGACTCGTCGCTGGAGAATCGGATACTGCCTGACTTGGGTTTCTCTTCGTCCACATCCTCCGTGTACTCCTCCTCCTTGCCGTGGTC
This sequence comes from Metschnikowia mauinuiana, assembly GCA_002374555.1. Classification (NCBI taxonomy): domain Eukaryota; kingdom Fungi; phylum Ascomycota; class Pichiomycetes; order Serinales; family Metschnikowiaceae; genus Metschnikowia; species Metschnikowia mauinuiana. The sequence goes on along the minus strand of NKZY01000817.1, from coordinate 709,701 downwards.
TTCGTATGCGTTTCCAATCAAATCGTGGTCGATGGTGGGGTCAAGGTTCAAGTCGGAATTTAGGTCGCCCTCCTCGATTATTTCCCCTGCACTTTCGTCAAACGTATTGGACCCTTCTTCGTCGTCCACATCGCTGCCTCCCAAAATGGCATTGTACTTCTTCCGCGTATCGTAAAGAACTCGGCTCACGTAGTCGCTCCACAACTCATCCTCGATTTTCTCGTTGATGAGCCCGCTCACGGTGCCCACAGGGTAGAGCTGGATGAACTTGACCACCTCCTCGGCAATCAACGTGAGATGGCCCATGTACCCGAGCCTGAGTCCACCGTGGGCCTCCTCGTACTCATTACAAAGTCTCTGGCCCTCGGTGATGCGAATGGTGATATTTCCCGAATGGAAAACATCTATGGCCAAGAATTTGTTGAAGCCAATGTCCATGGACCCATTCAACACCTGCTGTACAATATCGAACACCACATTGTGCAAGAAGTTATTCCAGGGGAACTTGAAGAACATCGAGAGGATGTTGGAGATGATCTGCGTGTCGAAGAGCTGGATCTTGAGGTAATCTCCCACCACGGGATTTTGGCGCATTTGCTCTTCCGTTAGGTTGGCATTGGCATGAACCTCTTCCTCTTCATCTAGTTCCACCTCGGTATCGTCCCGGGGCCCGCCTTCCTGCATGTTGGCGTTGAACAGGTCCACGGTATCGTTAAAGTCATCCTCAGTATCCTTTTGGTCATCCTTTGTCTTTTCACGTAACTTCTTTGTTTCGTGCTCAAACTTCTCGGCGATTTCTTTCTCTGCTGCAAAACTAGGAGCCAAGTCCTCTTGCAGCATCTCAATGATCTCGTTGTACTTGAACCCAACAGGATCAAACTCCTTCATTTTCTTGCGCAACTCGTCCCGAACTCTCACCACATCAAAGCCTTTGTTGTCGTTCAACAACGCCATGTTGGAGCAGTGTAGAAGCTCTGCTATCAACTCACAGATCTTGAACCGCTCGAAACCCAAAGGTTCGATTTCTCCAAAAGTGGTTTTGAGCTTGGCGTTGGAGTCTGTGTGGGTGAGAAACTTGTTGAAGTCACTGATACGGCCCCCAAACACCTTGACCAAGTGACCCAAATAAATAGCATCACGCCCCGTTGGCAAGTGGCTCTCGAGCGTAATGTAGAGCACGGGGAGAATGTCGTAGTCCGAGTTGTTCTTTCGAATGATCTCGATGATTATGCCCACTCCATTGCCCAATGCATAGCCTCCTTTCAACATGATGTCACAAAGCTCCGACATGATTTCGTACGACACGAGTTCACGTGTCAACTCGTTCGGGCCAATGGTGGAGTTGTCGGTGGTGGAGTTTGCGGAGATGGTGATAAGGGCCTTCAAAAAGTCTGCAGCGGATGATTGACGGGCCAACTCCATATCGGCAGGGCTCAATTCAATGGCACTGGCTTCTTGCGGAGATTCACTCTCTTCGCCCTTTTCTTCTGTATCCTTAGCATCTTCAGCATCTTCTGTATCCTTAGCATCTTCGGCATCTTCAGCAGCTTCGTCATTAGTATTTTCAGGATCTTCGGAATGTTCAGCCTCCTTTGTTTCTGGAATCTCACCTTCTTCCATCTTTTCAGTATCGTCACTCTTTTCATCTACTTCCTGCTTCACGTCTGTTGCTAGAGCATTCACAAGCTGCTTGATCAAATGCTGTTCTTGCAAGAAATCAATGATTCCCGTGGAATTGTCAGGCTTATCGGTAGAAATCAACTTCAATAAAAAGTCCATCAAAGGCGGGTTGGACAAGTGCTTGATGAACTTGTGCACGAGGTTAGGCTGGTTATCGATGAGATAGGTGACCATCTCCTCACACTTCATGTCCAACAAATGCTCCATGATCTTCATGAAATACGTGGCGAGATTGATGGATAAAGGCGGCAGGAAGTCGAGAATCGACCACAACTTATTCAAGTTGACCGTGGACTCCATTACAGTATCGGTCAAAGACCATACGTCTGCAGATAAGATTTCCGCGGCCAAAGTGGCATAGCGGGTTCTTTTCTCGTCAAAGGTCTCGTCAGGGTCTTCGTTTTCATTTTCATTGACATCGATTTTCTCCGAAGCATCGGACGTATCGGACGCAGTATCCGAGGAATCCTTTGCCGAGGCCTTCATCTGCTCAGCACTGGATTCCCGGGACTCCAGGTCTAAGCTCAAGTTCTTAAGCGAGAGCTCGAGCTCGTCTCCCGTCAAGCTCTCCAGGATCAAGAGATCCACCAAGAGCCCAATCACACTATCGTCGCGTAGAAACTCCAAAAGCGACGAGTTGTTGGACATCAACTCCTGCAAAAGATCACTTTCGTCAAACAACTTGACTAGAGTTTCTGCTGCGCTGGTCTTGTCTTCGTTCTTGCCTGCATTGTAGTTATCCAAGATCGTCAGCACATTGGAAAGCGACGTGAAGCCGTTACTTAGCTTCCAAAACGAGCCAGACATGGGAACCGTTGGATTATGCGTGTGTGTGATGTATCAGGGGGGAATTTGTTGGGCTTGTAGACGGGACAAGTGTAGATGGATGTAGACACAAGTCGTGGGTTCCAAGTGAATAGACTAGCTTTGTTTTTCTTTTCTTGGTGAAACCTGTATATTCTTGAACCTCTTTTGCCACTTTGTTATTCGATGGACTCTTGTTGTTTTGATTGGGGGGTGATTAGAAATCCGTCTATAAGATCTCACCAACCACGGGAACACCAGTACCTCTGGGGGAAACCTTCAAGTCTCTGCAACAATCAATCACTGAAACACACTCGAAACGATTAACGAGTAGGTATTTTGTCTAATGCGAGGGTCTAGACCAGGGCTTTGATCCAGGGGGGCTAGGCCAAGGGCTCTGATTGGTTGGGGGGGTCAAGACTGGTGTCGTGTGACTATGAAAAGCTTCTGGCTCGCAGTAACAACCGCCAAAGGACAGTTTTATATTTCGCCGGAAGGGGACTCAGCGGGGGTCGTGCCGCACGTAAAATCGGTACACCAGATCGGGGGATATCAAATCCGGGGCTTGGGGGTTGAAAGGTCCGGAAAACGAGAGAGGGCTTGCGGATAGTGGTGTAGAAAATGTTGATTTTCGCTCGCTTTTTTTTTGTTCGCGCTCGCAGCAGGACCACCGTGCGCCATGGGTCTGGGGGATTTGGGGTTTGAAAAGGTGGAACACGTGCCACGGAAATTATGATGGCCTGTGATTGGTTGGTTTTTGGGACGAGTGTTTCAGCTATGTTTCATTGGTGTTTTTCCGATGTTTCATCAATGTTTCATCAATGTTTCATCCCCATTGTTGCATTGTCTTGTGCTGCAGAGTAGCTTCTTTCTTCGGACACTCTGCATAATCGCATACATGGCAATAGACAGGAAAGAAGTGGGTCACTCAATTTGACAGATCCCATTTCAATAGACTTATTGTAATATTTAAGGGCATTTGGGCTACGTGATTGACCTGTGTTCACGTGATCTCTACAGGCACGTGTTTCAAAATCACGCGGGTTTCACGTGGCATGCACGTGACTTTCTTCGCGTGACCCTCCATCACGTGACCAGCATGCGATCCGCGACTCACATCTACGCAAAAATCCTTCGCTTACTCCCCATGTTCCAACACCTCTTCAAGAACAGCCTCCAGGGCGTCCGTTCGTTTTCGGCATGTGCCCGTATCAACAACACCACTTTACGGACTCCTGCATCCATTGCCACCCAGAACATCGCCAAAACCCCCCAGGCCACCGCCCTAGCTGACCTTAAGGCCCTCAAGTTCGACTCCAACGCCAGCAACGACTTATACGCCATCTGCAAGATTCACAACATCCCCTATTTGGTGACCAAGGGCGACCGGTTGATCTTGCCCTACAAAATCCGCCACATGAACGTGGGTGATGTTTTGCAGTTGGACAATGTCACCACACTTGGCTCCCGCAACTTCACCTTCACAGACTCCAAGGGAATCCTGCCCCTGGCGTTCTCCTTGACGGCCACGTTGACGGAAATCACCCGTGAGCCCAAGTACTACGTGTACAAGAAGAAACAGCGGTGCAGGCGGCTCAAGACCGTGGAGGTGGAGCCTTACCAGACGCATTTGACCATCAGTGAGTTGAAGGTCAATTAGGTGAAGGTCAATTAGTTGAACTAGTTCGCCAGAGATGGGAGGTTTAGAGGATTGTGAGGGGATGAGAATCATCACTGACCGTTTGGTAAAGACTGTTTGAAAGACTGTTTGAAAGACTGTTGGTGCTGGTGATTATACGGATAGTGACTGGCTGTTGAAGGCCGGTTTTAGATTGATGGGGTTGACAGTTAGGTGACCAGATGGGATGAGCCTGGTGACGCTGAGATGTAAATAGTAATGCATGTATACAGAAACTGTTTTGGGTTTTAGAGCTAAGAATTGAGTGATCAGTAGAAAATATGACTGGAGAGGACCAATGGAGAATATGACGTCAAAGGAGAATCTACAATTCCAGGCTACAATCTTTCATTCATTCGTTTATTCATTATTATATAATAGTTCTATCTGTTGCTGGAAGTCTTTGGTTGGTATACCTTTTTCAGTTTTATTTGGTTACCTGCAAGATATTGATTATGTGCAGGTCCGCTTGGGGTCGGTTTTAAGGATTCCAGCAGCCTCAGCCAACTCAATTAATATGGAATGGAATCCTGGAAAGGTGGGGATGCAGTATCCCAACCTTTAGCCAATTTCGTTTGGTATGGGAGGGGGGGGGGGGGGCAAAAAACTAACCTTTCCTCGTGCACTGCTGCATGTTCCTGTATATAGTGTCTTAACAAGATAGGACCCCAAAGAACCACAAATTGGGAACCTAAAAAATTATCGATATGTTTGATATGAATATAATAGACGTTAGAATAAAGATATCAAGTCAAAAAATCCATTTCCCGTTTCTACCAGAAACTGAAATCCATGGTTTCTGGTACGTCCAATTAATCACGTGGTTTATCATGGCTTCAGATTTTACTAGGTTTTTTTCCATTGGATGTTTCTACTGTTGAACTGTGAACTGTATTGGTATATATATATATGTTTATTCGTAACTATAAACTGACTACGAATTCGGGCGGAGAAAACCGTTGAACGGTGTAAAGACTCCGTGAGTGTGTTTTAAGCTTAATAAAGTTGAAAGAAATGAGGGACGCGCGGTGATGAAAACTTTAATCGCTTTAGAATCGTCGTCGATACGACGGTTTCCAGTATGAAATGATATTGCGCGTTGAATCTGGCGTTAATGGTGGTAGATTAGAGAAGAGGTCAATGTCGCTCCTCGTTTTCGTCGGTTTTCGGTGTGTCAAAAAGTGTTTTGTCGTAGAAAAAGTAAAGCTCGAACTTGGCAAGGTCCGAATCTGTGTTACCAATAGCGTAGTCCTTTGTTGGGACCTCAGTTAACTTGAATCCTTCCCAAATGATGAGTGCTATTGAGCTTTTTTTTTTTTAGGGTGTACTGGTCTGTGTCAGTGGACTTGGCATAACCAAGTAATGTGGGGACTGGTCCTCGTGACCTATTGTTTATATCTATAGCAATCTCAGTTCATCCAAGGATTTTATTTTAAACATATAGATTCATTTGTTTTAAGAGTACCACTTAACATAATTACTCTGTTGTAAGGCAACATGTAGAGGTCAGCCTCTTCTTAATAATTGGGCCCTTGCCTTGAGTTCGGTGCAAAATCCCGCCAGTTGATCCGCCCATTAAATTACACATGTAGAACGGGCCCGATCTTTATTCCAATTCTAGGTTTTAGGGTCACCGAAATCAAATTCGTTACCATAAATCCCCGCATATTGTAGTGTTCGCTTTTTAATTAAGGCATAATCGAAATATAATTCAGCTCCACTGGCGGGGTCCTCCAGTCTCCAGAAGTGAACAAGCACACATTTCCATACACCCTAAAAGTGATACCGGGGAGCAGCTCAAGCGTGCCATTGACTTTCGTGAAGAATGCACATGGGAATTTGACTCTTTTTCAAGTGAACCACTGTCTTTTCAGAAATTTCAACCATATAGTTGTACCAGCCCCTTTTCTTAACAATTAGTACTTGTAAGACTCAATTTACATTATTACCATGCTTTATTTGCCGCTAGCTGTTTGTTTGATATCACCACAGGCCACCTGAAAATGCTCATTAACGTAGACTTATATTTTGGGTGAGTTGAATAACTATTAAATCTCAATTAATTAAGAAAGGTTATGTATTAAAAAATAGGGGTATTTAACAAGTGGGTAAAATACTATCTAAAGTATTAAATTTAGGATAGAATTAATTGGTTGGTTTTATGAATAAAGTGGTTGGTTTTATGGGTATGGTACTTAGTATGGCCTGTGTGTACTGCACAGTAGATGCATATTGGATGCGAATTTAGTAGGGTGTACGTTAGAACTTTAGCAGGTTGTGGGATATATAAAACAAATTTATATCAATATGTATATTCTGATACTGTAAGTTAACTTTAAGAGAGATCCCTGGGGGGATTCATCTATAAGAGGAACCCGCGAGTTCTTATATAGTTTCCCTAACAGTGTACGGGGACAGTTTACATTTTTCGCGATTTCTTGTCTTTTCACCGAGTTATTACTTTTTTCTTCCCCATTTTCTGAAATTCATATCAATATAAATCGGGATGGGTAATAAATCACTAGCGATTGAGAGTCTATGTTTGGATAAATGATTAAGTAATCGGGACTTGAAAGTGAAAGAAGCTCATTTGGTTTGAAATAACGTTATAAACATTTATATGACTAAAAGGATCTGGGCACTTGAATGAATTAGACCAAACTATCGATTCACCACTTTTAGACAACTTCACTTTGGAGATGTCTATAGACATTTCTAGACATTTCTAGACATTTTTAGACATTTCTAGACGTTTCTAGACGATGTAGAGGTCTGTAGACGTTGTAGAGGCCGTGTCCTGTGTAGTGGACTGGCGTTTTCTCCACGGCTCTAGACATTGTACCGTCACCCTGGGATTGAAATCGGGCAGGTGAAAACTCTGCACATGATAAGACTCTATGAAACAGTTTCTAGTGTTTTTGGCCAGGGAAAAATGGCCAAAGTAGCACCCTTGGCTCCCGGTTCAGGATATGCTCTAATTTGGGTCAAATCCATAGCCAAATCAGTGGTCAAAGCAGTGGTCAATGGTCCCGTCTTAAAGAGGAAGGTGAGTGGACAACAATCCACGGACATTGAAACTGCAAACCAAACGAGAAGAAAGATAAAGCAATGGCATGGGCCCTTAGAATCGTAT
>NKZY01000817.1:671926-702308 GCA_002374555.1 Metschnikowia mauinuiana | reverse complement strand
TTGGGGGGGGGGGGGGGGGACGGGGTATTTAAATACGTTGGAGGATTTCGCGAAGGCTGCAAAACCTGAAACATGCGCAATCACAAAAAGAAGTCCCCTGTCTTAAAAAGAATATAAAAGGCCGCACCCCCAACCAATTTTTCTACCATACCATTTTTTATTCCCCACTCCTTCTCCTTCTTCGTTACTGCATCCAAATCATATTCGTCATATCCTACTTTCTTCCTTTGGTAATGCTCAACCTGGGAATTATCCTCAACCATATCCAAATGATATAAGAGCTACTAATGCTATTTTTACATATCATCATCCAGTCCATGATCAATCCAAGATCCAGATAATCAAAGCAAGAAAACTCCTAGAATGGCTAGACAGCACAGTCAGTGAGAACGGAAACTCATGTCATTGACCAATTAGACCACTGATAATCAATAGAAAAACCAATCAGATCAATCGTTTAGACCAAGTAGATTGGCCATATTTTTTTGACCTAAAGATGATCCACTAATCATGACAGATTCTTATGTCTTCGCAGTCATCTTCGTCCCAGTTTCTCCTCTTGCTAGGGTCATTCGGCTTCATCTTTATTTGTTGTGCCAGACCTAGGAATGCCCTGAAATTCAAGTTTCTGGTTCCACGTCTTCTAACAGAACACCAACTACTACTGTTGTGCTATACCCTAGCACAGTATAGTAGAAAGAGTGGTAGTATGGAGGACTAGAAAGCTGGAATAAAAAACTCTCTTGGATGTTCAAGTTTCCAGATTCCCCCAGAAACAACGGTTTCATCATTTTCGGGAATTATACTTGATGATGTCGCTCAATTTCGTCTTGGCAAAGTCAAAGCCATCGTTGGTCATGAACTCGTGCCCCAACAATTGCTCTGCCGTGGGTCGCTTTTCCGAGTCGATGGTGAAGCACTGGTTCAAGAAATCCTTGGCCTCGGCACTGACCTCGTCGGGAATCGGCGGGGCCAACTTGGTCTTGCCCAATTTATAGATGGCACTGATCACGGCCTCATTGGACCATGGCCTTTTTCCAGCAAACATCTCCACCATCACACACCCCAAAGACCAGATATCAACTTTGGCACTGTACCCTTGCTTCTTATCCTCCACCATGGAATGGATGACTTCGGGAGCCATCCAGAACACCGTGCCCTGCATGGACATCTCGGCGTTGTTGCTATAGATATCCTTTGATTTCTTGGAGATGCCAAAGTCCGAGATCTTGCACGTGCCGTCGATCTCCAATAAAAGGTTATCGGCCTTCAAGTCTCGGTGGAGAATGCCGTTTTTGTGGATGTACTTGAGCCCTTCGAGCACTTGCCTGGTGATGAACTTGACCAATCCCTCGTCGAACTTGCCATACGACTTCAAACACGAAGCCACAGACCCTCCGGCCACGTACTCCAAGAATAAGCTATACGTCTGCTTGGACTGCTCAAAGCCCAAGTACTGCACGATGTTCAAGTGGTCCAAATCCTTCATGGTCTCCACCTCCTTGTGCAACGCATCGATGCCCTCCATGTTGCTGGACGAGTCGCTCAACTCCACCTGTTTCACGGCAAGCATTTCTCCCGTGGATACATTGAGTGCAAGGAACACCAGCCCAAAGGATCCTCGCCCAATGAGCTCTCCCTTGATCCAGGCAAACTCCTCGTACAGATCACTGGCCACGTTTCGGATCCGACTTACGTACCCCTTTTCAATATCGTCCGACGTGACTTCCACCACCTTCTGGCCCCAGAGTTTGGTGTTTGCTCGGTTCAAAGATGGATTAATGGCATTGTACACGTGTCTCTTTAAGGACTTATCCTTCCGAGCCTCGGAAACGGCCTTCATGCTGGCCAAACGCTTGATTTTGGCCTCGTTGGCCACGATCCGGATGGTTTTCATTCTTTTGCGGAGCTTCGGGCCTTCGCCATAAAGAATTTCATCCTCGGAATCCTTCGATTGGATCACTGGGGACCGGTTGGCGTTGGAAAACGTCCTGGAAATGGACACTTTGCGTGAAGCCGGCTGGGAAACCGCAGGAACAGCTGTTTTCGAGGGGATTTCGGGGGCTGTATCGATGATGGGCTTATCAAGAATGGTATTGGGGAAATACTTTTCAAGATTATCGTAAACGGCTTCCACTGGTGGCCGTACATTCATGATTTTGACCTGTGCTTTGATTGGTTTCATAAAGAAATCGTCGTCTTCATCCGCATCTTCATCTCCCACCACGGCCTGTTTTTCATTGGATTTGGTGGTTTCCTTGATTGGCTTGGCGAAAAACTCATCTTCTTCTTCGTCATTCTCCGGCTTATCAAGCGTCGGAGCCCCACTAAAGTCGAACTTCTTCGTGCCAAATGGCCCAGATTCCTTATTGGAGTCTGTCCGCGTGGGCTTTTGCCTTGAAAGCGAACTGCTTGCCGTGGGAGGAGGAGGAGGCTTTCTTTTGGCCACGAACGAGCTCTCCAGCCCATTGGATGCTGTTCGTAATGCCGAAATCAGCCGTGCTGTGCTTGGAGAAGAGACCAATTCTTCTTTAAAAGAATGGATTGTGGATGCGGAAATGGGCGACACTGATGAGTTGGTCACGGACGACGAGTAGATGTTGGGGATTAACCGGGGAGCTTTGCTCTCGTTGGGAGTTTGACGTCTCTTGTCAAAGTCGATTTCCCTTCCTGCTTTTCTTAACACTGTGAACGTCTGGGGAGAAGCATACGCTTTAACGGGCGTGCCTTGCTTGCTGTTTGCACCCAAACCATCATGAAGGGTGTTTTGGTTGATGTGGGATGGAGGAGCCCCGGCCGAAGCCTCGAGGTGGATCAGTGGCGTTCTCATGTTGCTGACTGCAGAAGGCGTTGTTGAATGTGCCCGTTTCAGCTGGGGCATGGTGAGCTTGATCGGGTGGGTTTTTTCCTGGTTCCCCGGCTCCAAGGGCTCTGGTTTGGGTGTTTTGCGGGGCTCGCGGGCGTGGCTCTTGGTGTTTTTATCCTTGAAATTCAAGTAATCGATGGTCTTGTCTCGAGGATCCTGGAGAAGGTATTGTGGGGTGGCAGGGTACATTTTGCCATTATCTCCGGACGTATCGAACGATTTGGAGTCCGAAGACGTGCTTGAAAACGTGCCTGTCTCATGCGCAAGGTCCACGCTCTGGTGGACGTATATTTTGAGTTGGGTATCGAGTTGAACGATTTGAAAAAGCATTTCGTCTGTCAACGGCATCCCGGGCTTGCAGTGGAAATCCGTAAGATGGTACGTGACCTGGCCGATTTCAAGGAGCTGGAGGCCCTGACAAAACACCTCTTTGATGCTTTGAGCGGTGGTGAGATGTTCAGGCCGAACCACGATCGAGATGAACGCGGTGTTGTCTCTGGAGATAAGAATCTGCTTGTACGGCCTGATGGTGGCCGTGGGGAGGTTTTCGGCAGGCACCAAGTCCGCCAAACTCACGGTAACTCCCGCTTCTTTCGCTTCTTTCGCTTCTTTACCTGTACACCCACTCTCTTTAGCTCCATCTTCCTTGGAGTCTCTCTTTGCATCTGTTTGGTCGTCTTCATTCCTCGAATGTTTTCTGCTCATATTAGACGCTTGGGAGGTCTCTTCGGGCCGTAGAGCACTGAAACTCTTGGTGGAATTGGGGGACACTTCCGGTTGCGGCGCAGCTAGGGCAATGTACAGCTGGGAGGTGGATTTGGACGTCCGGTCGGTGTGGAGCTCGGGTCTTTTGGGCTCCAAATCTCTCCGGTTGCGTCTCTGGGAGTTCAGCTTGGTGAGAGACGGAGATTGCACTTGTTTCTTGATCTCGGCCGCTTTTTCTCCGCCGTATTTGCGGAGCGTACTGAAAATCCCGCTTTTTCGGGACCGGCTGGATGGAAACACCTCGCCCGAAGCCGATTTGGACATCTGCGGCTGACAAACCGCTTCTTTGGGCGTTTCAAAGGAAGACGTCCGGTTGTGCATGCGGTTGAAGAACTTGTGCAGGTTTTCCTTGGACGTGTACTTCAGTGAGCCTGGGTCAACGTACGAATAAGGCCGGGGTTTGGTGGGAAGCTGGAGACTAGAGTTGATCCATAGAGATGCCGTGGATTTGCGGTGCTCGGCCAAATCTTCCACATCTAGAGCCTGAGATCCCGGAGAAAACGTCAGCAGTGTAGCACTGTAGGGCTCGGAGCTTGTAGGTGTCTTGATATTGGGCTCTAGGTCACGGAGAAGCGAAATGAAGCGGTCGGTGGTGGACAATTCGTCACTTTCATCCAAACGCATGCTCAATTGGTGCCAGACAGAAGAATTGGCATCATAATTGGCCAACTCCAAGAACCGATTGCCCGAGATTTCGTTTCTTTTAAACGTGTCCTGCCACGTGACGTTGAATCCATTGTGTTTGAGCCACGAAAGCACATTGGGCATCAGCCAGCGAGTCAGAGAAGACCCCAGCGAGTTCAGCTGCGTGTTCATGACGTACTTGACAAACCGCTGCTGGTTGGTGTTGGTGAGAGTGGAAGCACTTGACACCTGCGACACGTTGGACGACTGGGAATCGTGTCTGGTGTGGATTGGCTGGGCTTCAGCATTCACTGGTTTCTGTAGGTCGGATCGGGACGAGCTGGAACCGGAATGGACGGAATGGACGGAATTCCAATTGGTTGAGGTGCCATTCCAGGCAGTTCCATTTCCAGAACTTGGGGTTGCACCATTTCCAGAATTCGGGGTTGCACCATTTCCAGAATTCGGAGTTGCACCATTTCCAGAACTTGGACCCGAATTGGGTGCAAAATGCGGGGTTCCCGAGATGGGAGTGCCTGATTTCGGGGTGGAAAATTCCACTCTAGCCCTTTCTCGACTCTCCGGACGAACTTCATGAGGATTTTGAAATGCCGGCGCCGAAAGCGGGGCTCGGATCTCGGGCGTGGCCACTAGTGGCAACAGACTGCTGCTCTGGTCGTATGCCTCTATAAGCAGGCCAATGGCATTGGAACTGTATGAAGTGACGGATTTTTGCGGCAGGCCGTCCGAGGGCAGATCGTGTTGTTTTGGTGGTTCGGAGGGTTTGGTGAAAAACAGTAGACTGGTGGTCGGGAGACTGGGTGCAGGAGACTTGCCTCTGACGGGAGAAATGTGGAGTTCGGAGTTGTCTGTATCGGAGAAACTGAACAGCGTGGAGTTGCGGAGCGGTCTAGGCGGAGCAGCAACCCCGAGGCCATTATAAGAAGCATAAGAAGCTCCAGAACCGGAACCAATAGAAGGTGCCGCCGAAACACCCGTACCTCCGGTAGTTCCCGAACCACCAATGCCTCCGGTATTCCCTGAACACGTGCTTCCTGGAACTCCATGGAATGATTCGGGCAGAATGCCCATGTCTGCATTGAGCCCTCGGTTGGAAGGATCCGAGTGGACATCGCTATCACGTGGATTTGCAACCGGCCCATTGGTATCACGTGGTCCATTGTTACGTGGTCCATTATCACGCGACTCACTATCACGTGCCCCATTCAGATGAAGATCCGACTCGTGGCGAACCGGATCGGAGCTGTAGCGGCGGCCATCGGGCCAAGGCGCCAGAACGGGCGAGTTCGTGCATGCAGGAAGCGTATAGTCCGAAAGATGTACCGATGTTTGGATCAGTGGGTACGGGTACACCTTGGAAACGGGCCTGGAGAGTCGCAGGTGTTGCGGCAAGTGGGCCGTGATGCTGTTCATGTTGCCTGCACCAAGGCCCAGGTCCACGTGACTTGCAGACGATGAAACAGGGGTAGCTTGTGGTCCTGAAACAGGGGTAGCTGCAGAGGAAACAGAACCGGCCTTTGTATATGGAATATGCGGAGATGTGGTTGGATATGGTGCCGACAGCGTGGAGGACGGGGTCGTGAATGCAGGAACATAATGTATAGGTTTGGGCTGGGACGCTGAAATGGGCGTCTGTATAGCGAAAGACTCTCTGGATGGAAACTTCGGTGCAGCGTCCGACGCCCGAAGCGGGCTGGAGGAGAAAAAGTCAAACGAATCTGAAACAGAGTCGGCGGCTTCGCCGTTCAGCGTCGTCCTCACCGTCAAATTGTCGTGGGATTGGTCGCTTAGGAGGATATTATCAGACACGACTCTGCGGTCTGCATGGAGCCCCTGGTCCGGATCGGAGGGGGCCCGGATCCGTTTTCCATCGTATGTCACCGACCGCCGGTTCATGACTGTCATAGAAATGTATTGCCAGATGTTCAGATGTTTGGATGTCCAGGTTCGGATGTTCAGATGTCCAGATTCAGGTGTTTGGATGTCCGGATTCAGGTGTTTGGATGTTTAGATTCAGATGTTCGGATGTGTTTCAGACGTATGGAATCGGAGGTAGTGTATAGACGTAGTGTATGGATGTGTATGGATGTGTATGAATCAGATCGATGGACGGTTTCAGTGGGGATCGATCTAGATGGATGGGAGGGGCAGATTAGTGGAGGCAGATGTATGGAAGCGGGTGCATATGCATGGAAGGATGCACGAGGATGTATGGAAGCGATGTTCTGGTGTTTCAGAGTTGTTTCAGGGTGAACTTTGGCTTCAGCACTTGCTTCAAGGTCTCCTGGACTTGGTTGTTTGGTGGTGTCGTGGAGCTGATGCACGGTATAAATAGGGTGCGTCATCGCGCGGGTATTGGACGTTTCATGTGTACCCGGAATACTTCTAAAAATAGACTCGAGTTCCGGTGGTAGAAGTTTTTTCTATGGGTTTGGAGGGATTATGAAATATTAGTGATTGCCTAATTGGGAACAGAGGCTGGTTGATTTAAAGATCAGACTTTAATTCAGAGTATCCTGCACAGAAGCCGTATGCGACTATCCGGCCCCAGCCCCCGGATCGTCTTCTTGTTCCGATTACGAATTGGTGACTTAAATGAACGAGTTGCCTTTTAAAAATAAATAGGGCAGTTTGAGAAGCATTAAAGTTTTGGTACCCTTTTTTTTCCCCCGTTAAAACGCCCATTTTGGGCGTTTCGTGTTGGGCTTTTTTGTCCTGGGGTAGCGCGGTGTACGGGTGTTTGTGTCGAGATCCGAGGGCACTTTTAAACCCGTCCATCTCTTCGTATCCATCCATTCGTTCCTTTCAATTCGAGTCCCTCTATTCGCTTCCAGCCTTTGATTGTTTTGAGCTAAAGCTAAACTTATGAATTGGTTGGACTGCATATAAGCAATGACCTGGGTTCAGGTTCAGCCTTGTACATAAACAGTCGAATGTTTCAAACGTGTATCAACCGGATACTACCAAATGTATCTTGCTCTTTGCGAAACTCCAGACTTCAGTGGCCAGCAAAAAATCGGTGGTAATTTGTTTCTGATTCTGTTCCTCTTTTTTAGTGGAGGTGTGCTTATATGCAGGACCACCAACCCGCGTCATCAAGCACTAATAAATCCACAAATTAAGGCTCACCCCAACCCAGTCCAAACCACGACCGGATAGGGCAGTACTAACCGGTCTCACCCAATCACATAGTCCTATTTCCAATTTCCTCAGAATTTCCAATCCCCAAGTCGACAACACTTTTTAGTGGACAACAGATCTTCAGTGTACAACAAATACTATAGGAGATACAGATCTACAGATCTACAGATACTATAAGAGGAACAACCGAAGCGATACTTTAACCGATACTATAACCGATACTATAACCAATACTATAACCAGTACTATAGGAGATTTGCTAGGAACAGGAATCACCTTAGAGTAATCGAGGAGACGAGAAATTATCACCGAAAATACACAGTGGATTCTCTTAAACACACTAAGTACTACAGGAGGTACCACAAGTCTATACAGTACAGACATTATCGGAGATACCAAAAGTGCTTTGTACTATAGATACTTCAGATACTCTAGATACTCTAGATACTATTGGAGATACTATAGATACTATTGGAGATCCAAAGAGATACAGATACTATAGATACTATAGGAGACACTATAGGCTATAGATACTCTAGGAGATACCATAAGAGATCTGAAAGATATAGGTATTCCAAGGGATCATCAGGAGGTACGATAGGAAATACTCTAGGAGATACTATAGGAGATACTATAGACTACAGATACTCTAGGAGATCTAAAGAGAAACAGATACTACAGATACTAAGAGATACTATAGAAGATACTCCAAGAGATACTCTAGGGATACTAAGATACTATAGGGGATACTCTAGGAGAGACTCTAGAAGATCTTCAAAGATACAGATACTACAGATATCATCGAAAAGCATCCAATTGGGTATACTATAGACTACAGATACTGGACTATAGGTACTACAGATACTATAGACTATAGATATCCTAGGAGATACCACAGGAGATACGCCAAGAGATACTAAAGGTATTCTAGGAGATATTCTAGGAGATACTCAAGATACTATAGATACTCTAGGAGATACTACAGATACTATAGATACTACAGGAGATACAAAGATACTATAGGAGATAGTATAGATACTCTAGATACTACAGGAGATATTCTAGGAGATACCAGAGGCAATACCAGAGAATACTAGATATTCCAGATATTACACGGATACGTGGAGAATTGGTTTACTATAGGAGATCCTAGGACCCTTAGAAGACGTCGCCAACTGACTCGCCAACTACTCCAGGTCACATCCAGATCCTAGAGATCCAGATACTAGAGGCCCAGAGACTATTACATTGAGTGACTACTACAGAAGTGATACTATAGATCCTCAGACCAGAGAGTATTGTCTAGAGGTCATTGTCTAGGAGATACTACAGAGATCTTGTCTAGAAAACTATAGATACTCAGATTAGAGGACATTGTCTGGAGACTAGAGGACATTGTCTGGAGACTAGAGGACATTGTCTGGAGACTAGAGGACATTGTCTGGAGACTAGAGGACATTGTCTGGAGACTAGAGGACATTGTCTGGAGACTAGAGGACATTGTCTGGAGACTAGAGGACATTGTCTGGAGACAAGAACTGGTGCATCAACCTCGGTGAGTGGATACTCCAGATACTCTAGCCCAAACGGATATTTATAGTGGCAGGAGAGACTATAAATGGAAACTTTTAACGTCCACAGATCTTTAACTGAGCCAAAAATCCGGATTCTACCGATCCCAAGACGAGAAAGTGATCAAAAGACTGTTACTTCTATTTTTTCAGTTTTTCCTCAGTCAAGTTCTTCAGTCAAGCTCTTCAGTCAAGCTCTTCAGTCAGGTCCTACAGTCTCCTATAGAGAGCAGAAATAGTGACTGGATTTTTTTTTTTTTTTGACTGGATATTAAAGAATCGTTGGATACCAGTCCGAGTTATATACAGGAATCTACATCTCAATGGGCGACGTGGATACCGAAGTGCTTCTACGAGGCGATTATGTGGCTTATACAGGGTCAGATGATGAAAATAGTGATTTTGGCTATGAAAATGGAGAAACTGGCTATGAAAATGGAGAAATTGGCTATGATAATGAAGAAAATGACTGTGAAAATGAAGAAAATGACTGTGAAACTGGACTTTTAGCCAATTCCGAAATCCAACAACTTATTTCCAATGTTCAAGAAGTTGTTAATATTCTTATTGACCTTGAACTAGGATTCCATTCCAATTTTGGTGGGATTTTTAGGCGATTTATCGAGTGCGTCTATGTGCAGTACCCAGATTTGGCCACCACGGCCGACCATCATATTATCCATACCATGGCCGATATCGTGCATGAAATCATTGTGTTTCAGAATGGAAACGATGATACGGCCGTGCATCACGTGATTGGTGCTTTAAAAGAAATCCATGACCAAATGTGTGAGTTCAATGGCTCAAAACCACCCTCGGTTCTCATCCGGTTCGTTTGTTTCCAGCACCACGTGACCAATTTGACGCAATTAAAGTACTTGAGACGATGGGGGGTTGTTTATAATAAGGTTAGAGTGCATGAGGGGCTCGAAATTCCGGGGAAAAGGAGGTTTTTTGGGTGCTGGAGGGCCAAACAAGAGGCCATGCTGAGACTTACGCAGCAGTCCCAGATGTACGCGCATAAACGGGTCCAGGCGCAATTCTTCAACCATTGGATTCAAGTGCTTCTACATTCTCTACAAAGAGAAGCTACTGCAGACAAGACCATTTTGGCCAAGTACTTTAAAGGGTGGAAATTGAAAAATGCCCATCTTCATGGCTCTTATATTGACGTCCGCAATACAAGCCTCCTGCGCCGGTTTTTCCTAGTTTTTTCATTGAAACACCAACAAATTCAGGAAAATAACCAGTTGGCATTCCAAGTGCAGAACCAAAACAAAACTCATCTTCTTCAAACGGTTTTCCATAAATGGGTGCAAAATCTCATGGTGTTAAAGGAATCTTCCGAATTTAAATACGGGAAAAAACTTGACCAAAAGTTGAATTTGGCCTTGAAACAACGGTACTTTGCATGTTTCAGAAAAAGGCACGTGAATTTGCAGAAACTCCGGGTTTTTGAAACCCATTCCAAACAAAAACTTCTCCATTTGTTCTTTGCCCGAATGGTGCATATGGCGGAGATGTCCCAATTAGGAAAACAACGGCTTTTCCAGCTGCAAATGTCCTTAAAAGCAAATGTTTTGAAAGCTTGGAAACACAAGTTGGACACGGAGAAAACCCTGCTTTTGTTCCAAAGGAAACACTTGTTAAAGTGGAGTTTCAGAACCTGGAAATTAAGTGCCCGTATGCAGGAACTAGAACGTTTCCAACAACAACGAACCAAAATCCATTTTTTGAACGTTTGGAAATTGAAACAACGGTACAACACGAATTCCATTTCTCAACACCAAAAGACCAAGATTTTGGACCAATGGGTGCAAAAAACGCGGCATTTCCAAAACTGGCAGGAGCAAGCGATGCAGTTCTATCATCAAGCACTCCAAGGGCGGGTTCTTGTTAAGGCCCGCTTCAAAACGGAAGTTCTCCGCGACGAGTTGGAGATGGTGGCTGATTTAAACTTCCAACGTATTCATTTCAACAAGTTCAAAGCCACATTTTCCAAGATCCAGCATTTGCAAAAACCCCATTCCAGTCCATTATTTCTCGATTTTTTCTTGGAAAAACTTGTTCTTTCCAAATGGCGTACTGCATACCTCGACAGTTACGAGATCACCGCCAACATGCTCGTTTCCGAATTCCAAGCCAATTTCCAAAGGCTAAACAAGCTTCAAACTTTTGTTCGTTTGTGGAGCCACAACAACCGCAAAATCCAGCAGAAAAAACGGGCCCTAAAGCAGAACTTGGCCTTTTTCAACAACACTAATATCCTCAAGACAGAAGTCTTTCTCGCATGGATGGAAAAGGCCTCCCATTATTCCCAGCTCAAAGACAACAGTAACGCCTTCTATGACTTGGTGCTCCGCAAACGCTTTGCCTCCTTCTGGTACCAGAAGTACACCACCAAAGCCCTTTATTTGCCCAGCTTGGCCGATGATATCATCAACAACAAGGAGTATATGATCACACGCAATTTTCTCCAGAAATGGAGCTTCAAGCACACCAAAAACGTGCGGCGAAACCAGCAGTCGTGTGAGTTGTTCCAGGAGAAATGGCACCGGGCCCATTTGAGGACTTTCTGGGATCTCTGGAGGTACAAGTACACCCAGGAACCCCTGGAAAATGGCCAGGAATTGGAGGAGTTGGAGCTGGAAGAGCCGGAAGACGTTGATGCGGTCAACGACACGTTCCAGTCGTTTTCCATCTCGCCTCTCCACCGGAAAAACCCCTCGTCTCGCCAGAAGGCTTCCTTGCTCTCCCACAGCTACCTCCAAACACCCATCAAAAACAAGCAGCCTCCATTCACGCCGTCTCATCGAGTCCCCAGTCCCACCAAACTCCTGGAAACCAACCAGAGAGTGCGCTCCAGTAACATGGACGCTTTGGTTTCGAGGTATAAGCATGCGAGCCATGCCAATCTCGCCTCGGTGCAGAGACCCCGATTATCACCTCCTAAACTGTCTCAACAGATCAAACCATCGCAACAGATCAAACCATCGCAACAGATCAAACCATCGCAATGGACCAAACCATCTCCACTTCCACCTCCAGCCCCAAACTTCCTCCCCCAAAGTATGGATGTGAATCCTGATGATGAAGCCTTTTCGCTTCCAAAGGCCACTTCTTCCCCTCAAAGCGTGGATATTGAGAATGCAAAGGTGTTGCACCGAATCAAACCCATCCACGTTCCGTTTGAGCAGGAAATCAAGGTCTCCTCTCCAAGGAGATTGAGGCAACGCTTTCTAGCTCGGTCTCCAGGTGCAGATTCCGAGCCGTCGCCCACCAAAACGCCTCTTCCACGATCAATCTTTGATGGCTGAAGCTAGAAGGTTCGCCATATCAAAAAAAAAAACGGAAACCTTGATCTAAAGCTCATCTTCAATCTTATCGATTTGGTTATTGATGGACTGCTTCATATCGGCTTCATTGATATCTTCCACTTCCAGCATGTAGTCCGTCCTCTCCAACTCTTCAATCTGAGCCTCAGCCTCCGAGAGATCATCCAATCCCGTTCTTTTATAGATGTACAAAGCATCTCTCAAGTATAACGAGCTCCTGAGAAACGACTCAAACGTAGAATATTGGCCCTGTTTCATCTCCGTCCAAACTGCACCTAAAAGAGCCCCCCGGGCTTTTTCGTCCCGAACCAAACTGTTCAAGCCCTGGATTCCGGCAATGACATTGACTCCAGCAAAGGAGGGAATTGCAACGACTCGTTCCCAGTTGTGCAGGTTGTAAAGACCCTCGGAGCCCAGACTCATATCCACGTGAGTGATGAGGTAATCGAAAGAATTCCATTTCTTGAGCAAGACCTTCAGATCCTCTGTTTTGTCGAACGTCACGTTCGATCCATGGAGTTGGGTGAATTTGGTAATTCCCGTCATGCATGCAGGCACATCCATGTGCACCGTGATACTGCCCTGTGATTGGTCCTGTGGAAGCTTGTGGAGAAAGTAGTTAATGGCAAATCC
Organism: Metschnikowia mauinuiana; assembly: GCA_002374555.1. NCBI lineage: Eukaryota > Fungi > Ascomycota > Pichiomycetes > Serinales > Metschnikowiaceae > Metschnikowia > Metschnikowia mauinuiana. The sequence goes on along the minus strand of NKZY01000817.1, from coordinate 689,352 downwards.
ACCCGGGTAATTATAGCTGGATGCGTAGCTCATGAACAACGAGAGCACCAATGAAACAACTGCACTTCCCAGCATGAAAAACACCAACAACTTGTATGCAAACAGACTGGTTCTTTTGGCCCATACCTCCGAGAGCCCATTTGCAGCCACAAGTGTCACCACCGGCACAATGTACACAATAAACCTCCACTCTTTGTGGGGTTGCAAGGACATGGTCAAGACAAAAAGAATCGACGACACAATGAGAATCCGGAGCGAGTTTTTGGCAGGGTGTCCAATAACTTCTTTCCCTTCGTTACCTTCCATAGGTTGTTGGGAGATTTGTTCAATTGGGTCATTGGTGAACCCAAAAATGGCCAAGAAAAGCACATGTGGCGGCCGGAAAAACCCTGGAATGTACTTTTTAAAGTACGCCGAAAATGGCTCCACGCCCCACTTGGAGGAATTGCCTGAAACAACGTTGAAGATGAAACTCTGCAATTCAGGCACACAGTGGGTTTGCCAGAAGTACGAGTCCACACAATAGGACAAGACAAAGCCCACAACCGCTCCAACACCCAACAAAAAGAGATTCTGGAACATATTGGAAGCTCCAAAAACCACCGACGACGTCAAGGCAATGATTCCGGCGAAAACACCAACCTCCACGCGGAAAACAACTCCGCACATGGCAAGCCACGTTAATCCCGATAAGTCACCCTGTACCAATTTGGCCAAGGCAAAGTTAACAAGCGGCAAAACAAGGAAGTTGGGCAAAGTCCGCGAGGCATAGAACATCACGTGGAATTGCCCAAGCAAGAGAAACGGGAACGCCACGGAAACAAAGCCAGCTTTTCCCGACCGCCGAGGAGTAATCCTCACAAGGGAGTTTCTAAGAGCGAAAAATCCCAACACATTGAAGACGGCCAAAATGCCCCGAACCACCAATTGAACATGTAATTGGCCCACTTTGGAATCTGCCACGTATGAGGTGCCAAAATAAAGCGAGTACACAAAATCACCCGCTTTGGCAATTGCTGCTAAAACCAAACTGCCCAAAAATGTCCTTGGAACAGCCCCTGGAAACGTAGTGTGGTCATAGTTGGCCAACACCAGACTGGGGTAAACGCCAAGGTTGAGCATATCGTGGACGGCCTGCATGTTGAACGACTCCTCCACCTTCGTGTAAGGCGCAAGAAAAAGGTGGAACAGCACAAGCGCTATAAGAGCAGCATCAAAGACTCGCTTCATTGGGGATTATTTTTGGGAGGTTGAAGATGGTGGAATCGGGCCTCTTATATGTGCGTGGTGCACGGGTGCGGCAGAGCCGTGCCATCAGCGGCGTTGATAACATCACGTGAGATCAGCTGGTGACAAATTTCAAACACAAGATCCACCATTGAATTTCTGGAGAGAAGGGTCATGATATGACCTAAGACAAGATGGATCGAAGATATTTTGGACTGCTCAATTAGGCAGGTCGTTCCTGGTATCTGTTCACACACAGGCACATCAAGGCACACCAATGGGAGTAGTACCGTAGTATTTTTTCCAAGTACTTTTTTCAAGTACTCTGAAGTTTAACCTTGGGTAGTTTTGGGCCGTTTTGGGTGGAATTGGGCCGGATTGGGCCGGATTGGGCAGTGGTGTACTCTGCAGTACTGGAGTGCACTCACATGACGCGATAGAAGCACCATTCTTCGTACTTCCCAACCATGGATATTCCCGATCTAGTAGAGGTTCTCCCCTCCGATTTTTCCGTCAAACCCGAGCATCTTGCCACGGTGGATACTGTGGAGGGCCCCGCCAAGTCCCAGCGCAAAATTCCCATCACCATTGTCACGGGGTACTTGGGCCTGGGCAAGTCCACACTTTTGGAGTTGATTGGGCGCAAGTCCAACAAGCGGTTGGCCATCATCCTCAATGAGTTTGGTGACTCGGCCGCCATAGAAAAGTCCGTCACCATCCAAGACTCCAACCAAGGCGCCGTGCAAGAATGGTTAGACCTTGGGAACGGATGTCTTTGCTGCACGGTGAAGGACAATGGAGTGTTGGCGATCGAAGAGTTGATCGAGAGGTCGGGCGATGCCATCGACTATATTTTGCTTGAAACAACCGGAGTGGCTGATCCTGCACCCATTGCCAAGATGTTCTGGCTCGACGAGGCCTTAAAGTCCAGCGTGTACATCGATGGTGTGGTGACCGTGGTAGACAGCACAAACATTGAAAAATGTTTGGACGACATTGGTGGCCATTGGCACGAGTCAGAGGAGCAGAAGGAGCAGAAGGAGCCGGAGAGCCTGACTGATTTGACGGATATCACAACTGCTCATCTTCAGATTGGACTTGCAGATGTCATTCTTGTCAACAAATCGGATCTCTCGAATCCAGAGCAACTCGAAAAAGTCACCCAAAGAATACGCCAAATCAACACTTCTGCCCCTGCATACCCCACCAGTTTCGGCGACATTGAGCTTCTGAACATCCTCGACCTCGGAGCCTTCGATACGACCCCAGAAAAGATCGCCCAGATCAGTGCCACGCTGAGGTACCATGATGACCGCATCCAGACGGTATGCGTCGACTTCCCCTTCTTCTCCGAGCCTTCGCTGTTCGAGAAAACCGAGGCGTTTCTTCAGCACGTGCTCTGGAACGACGAGGTGAATTCCAAACCGGTCGAGATCCACCGGACCAAAGGTGTCTTGGTGTGTGGAACCGACGTGCGTGTGGTCCAGGGCGTTCGGGAAACATATGACATCACCGAACACGGCACGCTTCATCCTGATGTGCATAGTAATAAGCTTGTTTTCATCGGGAAGAATTTAGACAAGGCCGACTTGACAGCGGAGTTGGAGTCCTTTTTGACCGGCCAGAAGTAACACATGCTCGACAAACCTTGATCATGTGGAGGTACTGATGTTCATTGGCCAATAAACTTCACTCCCCGGTCATGTCAAAAATAAAAAGAAAACATACCAAGAGTCTGCGAATCCACTAAACTGACCAGTCATCAGATATAAATCTGCGGGGGGGACTTTCAGGACATCTCTTTTCCTCAAGCACATCAGATCAGATTAAAAGTTTCTGTCCCGTGAACTAAGCCTTCACATAAGGAGTTGGCCTGATACCACGTCTGTGACTAGAGATTGGAACAGTGGGTAATTGGGTAAATTGGTCTGAAACTAGACTTGAATCGGTTTGTAGTATGTTTTATAATCAACAAGACAGTAAATAGTCTGACCAATCTGTATGTAGAATGTTACTTGTCTGAAATGTCTCTGACTATGATTAGTATATCCTTTGGGAGCAAAAGTAACTAGTTGACAAGTCTAACTGCTCTGTGGCTAGCTGCAACAGATTGAAATTAGACCATGACTGGACTGTCACTAGACTCACCGGGGAGGAATGGTCTAGAAGTCTAGCTAGTCCGGAAGAAGACCGTAACTGGACAGACTGGTCTGAAACCAGACATAATATTAAGGAGCTAGCCTTAAATGATCCTTAAATAGTCTAACTAATCTGTAGCTAGGTTCACGATTCTGGATTTAGTCGCCAAATGATCCAGTGTGGAAATAAACTGTAAGGAGACCCACTAGTGGATCCGTTTCTTAGGTCCAACGACTTGGCTTGGTGTAAAACCCATCAAGAAACTTGGCCTTCAAAACTTAGCACTTTAGCACCGTCTAGAAACGGAAGTACTGTGGAATATCAAGTGCTATGGAACATCAAGTGCTATGGACTATAGTGCCGTGGAAAATCATGTGGTCTGAATTATTGAGTGCTCTGAAATATTAAGTGCTCTGAATTGAGAGACGGGGGGCGCTGACTTTATATGTTTTCGCAGCATGTCGCCCTGCATAGCTGGTGGCTGCAAATAAAGGGGGCGAAACACAAAAGCGAGCAACGGCCTATAAAAGGCACTCCCCGCCCCCCTCGAATTTTAGACTATCCTTTATTTTTTCTTATCCCTAATTTCTTTTCAGGGTCTAAACTTCAAATATAACTGTGTCCAAGCTTCGTCATAAACTTATCCGAGCTTCGTCAGAATGGGTTGAGAGGCAGCCACAACATCCAAAGACAAAAATATGGCCATTATCATACTACTACTGGAAAATCCAAGTTAATGTCGGATCTGAATACAAATTTTTCTTTAGTGGTTACGGAATGCACTATTTACCTCGGGGGATTGATATATGTGGCTAATGAAAATTGAGTGGGGCTAAGGATGCGTGGATTTCCTATCAATATTGCTATTTCTATGACGGACTCCCACTAAGAATGTCACTGACGTTCAATACTGACTACCACTGACCTCCAAGACTCAAGGCCACTGAAAACGCTTTGGGCAGAAAGATGGGTAGATTGATGAAGAATTAAGACGCTACTCTTAATGCTAAGTGATCTACCGATACCATGCTGACTACACTGACACATTGACTACACTGACACATTGACTACACTGACACATTGACTACACTGACACATTGACTACACTGACTTCACCGACACACTGACACACTGACACACTGATACACTGATACACTGACTACATTGAATACTCTTTACTTCTGCCAACTTGTCTCTAGAAACATAGCGGAACATGGATTCAATGATGGAGGTACAATCAAATTGTGAAATCAGTTTAGAGTGAGGACAGAGCACTGAGTATCGTTGACCGCGATGAACTACTCGAGACAAAATTACAAATTCATGGCTACTAACTGAAAAGCTGTACTGCTGACATCTCACCCTAGAAAGTACCTGACTTTTGTTTAAACACGAAAGTATGTCCCAACACTTGATACCTCATACTAACTACTACTGGACTAAGGAGTTGGGATTTGGACAACTCTTCCCACACAAACTATGGACTTTGGTCAAACATGTCCTATTTTCAATTTCCAGGAAAACAATTATAAATGTCTTACAATACAAGTTCATGTCCAATAGACATTCGAATGGACATTCGGATCGACCAGAATTGGTGCGCGCACACCCGCATATAAAATCCCATCTCAACTTCTCATACACCGCAATGGCTTCTGACAAACCCACGCCCGAGTCCCAGGCCAACGGGCCGGATCCCAAAGTGGAAAAGGCCACTGTTCCAGAAAGTGCCACTACTGGAAAAGGGGACAAGGCGAGTGTTCAGCCGAAAACATCTGGTGGAGCAGGAGAGAAAGCCGCCAAAAAGTCATGGTCCAACCCCGCCCTTCGGGCCATGGGGATCCCCCGAGTGTCGCTTCCGTCCCGGAACTGGATGATCTTTTGGACGCTTCTTGCCTCGATTGGTGGAGGGATCTATTACGATAAGCACCAGCAAAAAAAGATTCGGGAGAAGTATATGAAGCAGGTTGAGCACTTGAGCCAGGAAATATACACTACCGGGCGACTCCCCCGGCGGTTATCGATTTTCGTGGCTCCACCTCCGGACAACTTTTTGGACGAGTCCATGGGCCATTTCCGGCGGTACATCAAGCCGATCTTGAATGCGGCGGCCATTGACTTTGAGGTGTACACTGAAAACAGACAGGGAGACATCCGGGCGGATGTGGCGGAGAAGATCCGGGAATTGCGGCGGCAGAAGGCGGAACAGTCCCGGATGGAGGCCGAACGCAAGGCGGCTGAGCGGTATGCACGCTCATGGTCGAAATTCTTTAAGGAGGATGTTTGGAGGGTATTTAAGATTGGCAGGAAAGAGAAGGAGGATGAAGATGCCACCAAAACCAAACTGCGCCACGAGCTCTATGAGCCTGCGGATGTGCTTGGGCTTTACCGGATGTTTCCCAAAGAGGTGACTGTGGCACGTGATTTCGGGGACGATGCCATTTTGTGTGGCGGAGTGGTGTGCATTGGCCGGGGCTCTTATAAAGAGTACATGGCCGGCGTGCATGAAGGTTTATTGGGTCCATTGGAGAAGCCAGCGCCAATTGTGGAGGACTTGGAGACTGCAGAGAAGAAGGCGGAGGAAGCCAAAGAAAAGGAAGGTTTGGCTGATTTCGAAGCTCCCGAGAATGAAGCCCCCGATGCAAATAAACCCAAACCAGTGGTGGCTCCATACATCGACCAGGGCTCCTATGCAGAAGGCCAACTTGCCGCTGAATTTGATTTCAGCAAAGTGATTTGCAACGACAAAAACGTTCCCGTGATCTTTGAGCAACCGCTCTACGTGTTTGACGTTCCCAAACTCACCGGGTTCATGAACCTCCCCCGCAAAATCTACCGCTACTTCACCACGCGAGACTTGGCCGAACTGGTGTCGCAAAGAACACTCAAGATTGTCGACGCCAAGTGCAGGCCGTTTGAGTACAAGGATAAGTTTCTTGCCAAGGAGGAGGAGTTGGAGTGGCCCAAAAAGTGGGTGGAGCGGGGGAAGGAGAAGAAGAGCGAGTGGACGCAGGAACTCGAGGTCGATGAGCGGGTCACTTCTCGCATGAAGGTGTTTGAGTAATGTACATAGGCAACCAGAGTCTCTTTGGATTAGAGGAACTAGAATTTAGACTCTACTTAGACTGTACTTAGTAGACTGTACTTGGTTAAGATTGGTATATGTGAGGAGGTACGGGTGTGATGTACGGGTGTCAGGGTAAAGATGTTTAATTAAAGAGATGTAGATGTAGAGACTCATGGATGTGATAAACAAGTGTAGTTGCTTTTGTAGAGATAGAAGTTATAGTGTGGTGGTTAGGTCGTGTCCGGGTCAATTTATTTGTATTTATATGCAGGAATTCACCCAAATAAGTAGCATTTTGCGCCATTTTCAAACTACAACCATAAAATAATGGAGCATATCAAAGGGGAGGACGGTGAATGGTTCCAAAAAGTGCCTGGGTCAATTTCCATGTTTATAGAGTGAAGGAATGAGCAGAGAGGTCGGATGGAAAATGGCACTAGGAATAAGAGAGTGTTTTTTTTGTAAAAATACCAGATTTAGTAAAAGTTAAAAGCTTGGAATGGTATGGTAAACGCACTAAAAAAGTGTCTTTGGTCTAAATTTGGCAGGAGTGGATTAGGAGTTGAGTAGACAGAATGGACAGATTAGACAGAATGGACAGAATGCACAGAATAGACAGATTAGACAGATTAGACAGATTAGACAGAATAGACAGATTAGACAGATTAGACAGATTAGACAGATTAGACAGATTAGACAGAATAGACAGAATAGACAGAATAGTCGTAGACAGAATAGTCGTAGTCAGAATAGTAGTAGTCAGAAATTAGAAGACAGAACAGTAGAAAGAGTGGTAGCAGACAGAAGTACCTTGGACAATTTTACTGTAGACAGAACCCTGAGACCGAATAGACAAAAGTCGTTAGACAAAAAGACGTTAGAAAAATAAGACAGAAGTAGACAGAAGTGCAGTGGGAGTAGACAGACGTACTTTAGACAGAAGTACTTTAGACAAAATATTAGTAGACAAATAGACGAGACAAAAGCTTAGTGGACAGGAAAGCCAGAATATTAGTAGACAGAATTAGACGGCAGAATAGTACTTCCATCAGGCCTAGGCAATCGGGAAAGACAAACCCTAAGTTTTAGTCTGGACAATGACCGGACCAATGATCAATCTAGACCAATTCATATAGTATATGATTAAGTAATCCCAAAGCATCTCCGAATTTCCAAAATTAAATCTCGTAAAAGACCAAGATCTGTTTCATCGGGACATACTTATATCTCCGATGTACTGGGTCCTCACGTTCAACAGAGAATGCACATCCTAAGTTTAGAATGCATGGATACAGATGAAACACGGAGGTAAGACCCACGGCTAGATATAAAGCGGACCAGTGGAGTATCTGAAACAAGATAAGAAGGAAGAACCAATGAGCGAAAGTCATTCAGGGGCGATAACTCCAAAGGGCGATAACTCCAAAGGGCGATAACTCCAAAGGGCGACAACCCCGACAAAGGGCTTACAGCTCTTTAATCGAATTATGCATGAGGGATACAAGCTGCCGGGTGGTGTTAAAAAAAGAGGGAGTGTTGAAAAAAGAGGGTGGAAGTTCTGAGAAGCGGATTTGGCTGCAATTTATATTCGCCCGCCCTGCGCGTTTCATATTTTTGCCGCCACAAAACCGCCTGTTCCTGCGGTATATAAAAGGCGATCCACCCAGTTTTTTTTTTACAGCGTAATTACACTTTTCTCTTCCTTGAACTATGGCTCCATCGGATCTAGGTCAGTCAGCTGGATATAAGGCGGGAATTCTCTTCATCTCAGCTTGTGATAAGGAATAAGATTCCCAAGATTACATAAAGGATTTCCTAGATTAGCTATACCAGAAGCAATAATTCCAGCAGGCAAATGACCACACGAGTTCCATACTTACCAGAGTTAATATTGTTAGCCAATGAGACTCACGTGCCAGATTATGAGAGCGTTTATGTGAATGCGCAACAAAACCCTCACTATGAGACTCCCCACTATAAGACTCCAGTATGACATTCCCACTTTATTTCCCACCATGAGACTCCCAGTGTGCACTACCATTCCTCAGTTCTGTTTCTGTCATTACTGCCACTATCCCTCCACTTCCATTCCCCAGTGGATAGATCTTGGGTGGAAATTTGGGTGGAAATTTGGGTGGAACCTTGGCTGAGAACTTGGCTGAGAACTTGAGTGGAGATTCTGTCATTTGACGAAGCTCAAATTATGGACAGATCATAAGGTTCAGTTGCAAGAAAAAGTGTATGGAAAACGAACTTCTCCTAGTCCGTGCTATTATGGCTCTTATGGCTCTTATGGCTCTTATGGCTCTTATGGCTCTTATGGCTCTTGGGGCTCTGGGGGCTCTGGGGGCTCTGGGGGCCCTGATTCTTAAGCCAGCGTTCCCATATTGACACCACCGACTCCTTCTGGATCTGCGGATGAGACTATGAGACCTCCAGGGCTTGGACAGCTGAAAATGATAATCTTGATGGTGTGTTCATTCCATGCACATGCAGAACGTGTAAGACTCGCAATGCGTTCGCGCTTAACAGTTTTGGTGGTGTGTACACCCTAAGATTCCATCCACAATAGAATCCGTTCACCGGGAGGTGACACTAAAAAGGGTTGAGATTTTGACACTAAAAGGGTTGGGATTTTTATTGGTGGGACCCAAAAGGTTAGTCTGATGACCAGAGGTGAAGTGGTCACGATTCAGCCCAAATCATGGCCCTTATGATCTTATGGCCCTTATGATCTTATGGCTCTGCATGGCTTCTGGGTAAAGAGATTCATCCTTCAAAGTCAAACAAAGTTTCAGAAAAGATTATACACCACAGAATTGAGATCAGACAATGGTGGAGACTTCAGAGGTCAGCAACTTGTGGATTTTTGTGAAGAACTGGGGATACTACAGTTAATTACCATTCCTTACTCCTCGCATCAAAATGGACTAGCTGAGAGAATTCATCGGACGCTTCAAGGCAAAACCAGGTGCCTCCTTATGGATGCACAACTACCAAATACGTTTTGGCCTGATGCACTCCGTGAAGCTGCGAGAATAATCATTTGGACTCCCGCAAGAGGCCTCAACCTCCAAAGACCAATTGACTTATGGAATGAGTACGAACAACCTCCTCCTTCTGTGAAAGAAATTATCTTTGGTTCTTTGGTGTATGTGACAATTTCAGTTCCCGAATTTGATTCCAAGTTTGACTCCAGAGCTATCCCATGTCTATACTTACTTTATGGACTGTCCATGGCCATACCTAGCGCCTGGTTCTGGCCCATCTTTTCTGTCTCCGACTACTTTCGTTTCTTGGAATCACCTTCTCTCGTCTTTTTTTAAAAAAAAATGGCTGCTTTTCCAAGTTCTTGGCTCGGGCCCTGCCAATTTTCCCTGGTTTCCTCGGGCCCCCTGGGGTTTAGTGGAAGAAGATTCGGGCACAATGCTTATAGCTTCCGGGGTGAATCTGAGTTGGGTTCAATCTACGGAAAACAGTGGTCCTTTCACAGGCACGTGATCGTCCTTCGGTCCTGGCCTGGATTGACTGTTTCCCTGTTTCCAAAACACTAGTTCATGGAGTACTACTTTATGCAGTACTACTTTATGCAGTACTACTTTATGGAGTACTATTTCTATGTTTCGGGATAACTGCTTTTTTGTTTTCTCAATACGGTACCGAGGACTATACTTCATATCCGGCTCATTTGTTTATGTAGTGGATTGGGGGTGTTGATTGACGTTTCTATGTTGGTCCTGCATATACCCACGTCTGAGCCTAATCCGGCATTTCCCCTTCAAACTTGGACCAAAGCTTTTGCAATTCACCAGACGATTATTCCTCCACTTCCTCTTCCCATTTGCGTTTAAATTATACAAACTTTACTACTCAGAATGGGAAAAAGAGGCTGTTTTCTATTGTCAATCACCATTTCTCCACATTCCCTGTATATAGCAAAAAAACTTTAAGTGTCTATTAAAGTCTGTCCCAAAAAGCACCATAAAAATCTCCATTCAATCTTAAAAGGTGTGCGTGTGGAAGTAGAGCTGGTGGTTTATTGACTTGGCGATTGCCTATTTAGGCCCGCGTGCAGGACGCGCATTATCTATTTAATCAGTCAACTTCTTCAGCCAATACACGGAACACCAGAAATATGACATAATATGGAAAAGATGGACGTTTCAGGGAATAATGAAGTTTTTAGGGGTTACAGCTTTTAGAGTCCGTGAAGGAAAAGCCGGGCTAGTTTCCGAACATGTCGAGTGGGCTTATATGCAAGAACGCCTTATATCCGCTTGGCCTCGACCACTACATTGTTATCCGTAATCCATTGTTTCATTGTATTGTATTGTTTGGGTGCTTTGACTTTTAGTACTGTTGATTGTTTATCTGTGTAATTCTGGGCCGACCGGCACGTGACGTCAGGGCACGCGATTCTCCGGAAGCCGGTTCGGCGCCGCAAATGCGCAAAACGCCGGACCTGAAGCGGTCCGCACGGAATCGCGCGCGCACGCAAAGGATTGGCCAGAGATCAAGCTCTCGGCTTAGGTGCAGGCCGCGGCCCTTCACAAACGCCCCTCGGAAATCAGTCGCACCACCGCCGAGGTTTGTGCAGTGCCCCCGGCGTCGCGCTGCGCAGCACCACCTGCCAAGATGAGATCCGGCCGCATGCAGGCCGCATGCAGGCCGCTCGCTCCATTAGGCTTATCACTACGTTTTGGCCCGCGCACGCTCTGCTTCGGCTGCAACCGCATGCATTGGCCTCCATTTCCAAAATCACATATAAAGCCTCGCACTGCCCCCCCCCCTATTGTCTTTCCCCTTCATCTATTTTTTTTTACTCTTCCACAATGGTCTTACCTAACGAACCCGAATTCCAGCAAGCATACCACGAGTTGTTGTCTGCTCTTGAGGACTCCACTCTCTTCACGGAGAAGCCCGAGTACAAGAAGGTCATCCCCGTGGTTTCTGTTCCCGAGAGAATCATCCAGTTCAGAGTCGCTTGGGAAAACGACCAGGGTGGCATTGAAGTCAACAACGGTTTCAGAGTCCAGTTCAACTCCGCTTTGGGTCCTTACAAGGGAGGCTTGAGATTCCACCCTTCCGTCAACTTGTCCATCCTTAAGTTCTTGGGATACGAGCAGATCTTCAAGAACGCCTTGACCGGCTTGATGATGGGTGGTGGTAAAGGTGGTTCCGACTTCAACCCCAAGGGAAGAAGCGACAGCGAAATCAGACGCTTCTGTGTTTCGTTCATGAGACAATTGGCCAGATACATTGGTCAGGACACTGATGTGCCTGCTGGTGACATTGGTGTGGGAGGCCGTGAGGTTGGTTTCCTTTTCGGTGCCTACAAGTCCATGCAAAACAACTTCTCCGGTGTTTTGACCGGTAAGGGTTTGAGCTGGGGAGGTTCTTTGATCAGACCAGAGGCTACTGGTTACGGTACTGTGTACTACGTCGAGAAGATGATTGAGAAGGCCACCGGTGGCAAAGAGACTTTTAAGGGTAAGCGCGTGGCCATTTCCGGATCCGGAAACGTGGCCCAATACGCCGCCTTGAAGGTCATTGAGTTGGGCGGAACCGTCATTTCGCTTTCCGACTCCCAGGGTGCCATCATCGTCCAGGACGGTGTGACCCCCGAGCAAGTCAACCAGATCATTGAGGACAAGGTTAAGTTCAAGTCCTTGGAGGAGATCATCAAGGTGTCTGCCTTCTCTGGTAAGAAGGTCGAGTACATCAAGGGTGCCCGTCCATGGACTCACGTTGGCCAAGTCGACGTGGCCTTGCCGTGTGCCACTCAAAACGAGGTCTCCGGTGAGGAGGCCAAGGCTCTTGTGGAGGCCGGCTGTCTCTACATTGCCGAAGGTTCCAACATGGGTTCCACCAAGGAGGCCATTGACGTGTTTGAGGCCAACAGATCCAACAAGGTCTGGTACGCCCCAGGAAAGGCCGCCAACTGTGGAGGTGTTGCAGTTTCCGGCTTGGAGATGGCCCAAAACTCGCAAAGAGTCAATTGGACCAAGGAGGAGGTTGACCAGAAGTTGAAGAATATCATGTACACTTGTTTCGAGAACTGTTACGACACTGCCGTCAAGTACTCTGTTGACAAGGACGCCGGCTTGCCTTCGTTGTTGAAGGGAGCCAACATTGCTGGTTTCATCAAGGTTGCCGATGCCATGTTCAACCAAGGTGACGTTTTTTAGACTCTAGCATAACCAGTCTACTGTAATATAAGGAAGGATACAACTGAGTCGTAGTGAATAATCAGTGTAAGGTGGTATATGAAAAAATCACGTGAGTACCTTCACGCGAGTGTTTCACGTGTGCATCTACACGTGAACCGAGGATTTTCCCCGGAACTAGGTTATTGTGTGGTGTACGGGTGTATGCGTAGTGCACACAAGAGGATCAAGTACATCATCACATCTACAAGCCCCACCCTCGGAAGCAGCAACGGCCGGAATGGAGCTCCCCGACTTCAACGAGATCCCCGAGTACTTCCCCGTGCATCTGAGCATTCGGGTCAACACGGACTTCACGCACATATCGCTAGTGTCCCAGATGGACGACCGGCTCCAGGCCACCAAGAAAAACACCGAGGGTTTCCTCGCATTCATCTCCGACCACCCGCATCTTCTCCACAGCGAGCACAACACCCGGTTCTTGGACTCGCAGCTCCTCGTATACGCCAACCTCGTCAATGCAAAGTACAAGCTCCAGCAGCTCCAGGCCACGCTCAAAACCGCCCACCGAGGGTTTGTCGACGCAAGGCGCCACGAGCACGAGCTCACCCTCGAAACATACCGCGACTATTTAAACACCTCCAAGCCCAACTTTGCCGACGCCATTGTGGAAAATTTGGAAACCCATTCAAACGACTACACGCCCATCTTAACCGCCGACGCCTCATACCAGTACCTCAAAAACGCCCGTTTTGTACTTGAACACCCAGAAGATCCTCTTCCCGATGACCACAAAGACGAGGAGGAATTAACTGTGGCGGGGGGCAAAATTTCGCTCAAAGACCCACTTTCCCTTAATTACTTTGTGCACCCGGTGATGCTGCGAAAATGCGGCCACATCTACGAAAAAGAACACATTGTGCGGTCGCTCCATGGGTCCATCAATTGTCCTGTCACGGGGTGCAGCGCGCAGTTGGGAAGCGCGGATCTCCAGGACGATAAACTCATGGCTCTTCGCGTCAAGGTCTACAAGGCACAAGAAAAGAGCCGCCAAGCCGTCAGAGTGTGAGACACCAGTTTTCTTCAGGGCAGGACTGGACTGGACTGGACTGGACTGGACTGGACTGGACTGGACTGGACTGGACTGGACTGGATAGGATAGGATAGGATAGGATAGGATAGGACAGGACAAGATACTGATCTGGGAAGTTCTAGGATTCACTGGCTAAAGGAGATCACCCAATATCTGTTGAAGGTTCCAAGGGGACTCAGTTGAATGATGAAGGGAACTCAGTTGAATGATGAAGGGAACTCAGTTGAATGATGAACCCAAGGGTGATCCGCCGAAGGCCGAGAGACCAGTGGGTCAGGCAAAACCGGAACGAAACATCAGATTACCAAACGACATTGCTCAACGAGCTCACAACGGAGAAATCACTCGCTTAGCATGATACGCCCCAGGAACGGACTGTTACGACGTGGAATGGCGCAACTATCCTCGCGAGCCAGCTACCCAAATATCGAGGCAGATATTTGACGCCGTTGTTCCCCCAGTGCAAAAGGAATTCCTCTTAGACCAACTCCGCGAAGACGCTGAAGAACTAGCAGCTAGAGAAAGAGGTATGCAAGGAGACATGGTCTGGGAAGTTCTGTGTTCTGGGAACTTCTGGGAACTTCTGGGACTGTAACATGGATGAAACAACTGAAACAACTGAACAGAAACATGGAAGAAACATGGAAGAAACATCTGAATCGCTGAACTGGAATAGTGGAGTGTTGGGGTATTCGGTATAGAACTTCAAGCAGGTTCTTCATTCTTCATCCTGCACGAGCCAGAAGAATGGTGGATCTGGACTTAATCTGGACTTGTCGATGAAGCTGTGGATGTCATTGTTAAATGGTTGTTCTGTTGAGTTTATCAGTTGATGCTAATTACCATTAAATGATTCTCGAGTACTGGTTGGTTTAAAGATCTGGCCATTGAATTCATTGATTTCCGACTGATTCTGTTGTGGCTGATTCTGTTCTGATTGTTCTGAATCTTTAACACCAATGGCATATTGAGGATCAATCCTGGTCTGTGTCACGAACGACACCTGTGGACATTGACAGTCTAGTCTAGGAAGTTCTGGTTCAGGCGATTTCTGGTAACTTCTGAGAACATCTAGGAATCAAGACAATGATCCGGGAAGTTCTGGTTATGGAAAGTAATGGAAAGATCCGGGAATCAAGTCAATGATCTTGCATGATCCGGGAAATTCTAGGAAGTCCTAGGAAGTCCTAGGAAGTTCTAGGAAAGCAAATGATCCAGGAAATCCAATGACCTAGGCATCATGAATGAAAACATAAGTTCATTTGTTCAAGTATAGGGATCGGCTGTCAGAGTGTGACCCTAGAATCAGGATAACTCGACTCTAGGCTTCAGTATAAGTTCAGGAGAAGTCAGGAGAAGTTTATTGCCAAGATTGAGCACTGATCGGGAAGTACTGGGATTGAAGTCAATGATCTGAAAGAGCTGAGAAATTCTAGGAATTTCGGGAAGCTCTGGAAGTTCTGGAAGTTCTGGAAGCAACTGAATTAGAAATCCCAATGATCTGAGGATTATGGCTGAAGTCAGTCTACTTTTCCAGGAATAGGGATTGAGGGCATAGCATCTGATCTACTGTTATGGATGGGTTATTGAAGAAGATAGCATGGAGTCTATGCACTCATCTTCAAAGAAGGAATTCAGGATCCCTCCATTATCTTTCCTTGACAATAGATTCATTGCCGAGGATGGAATCATTGCCAAGATTGAAGGATCTTACATTTGGTCTGTTGTCTAAGAAGCATCTATTGCTCAACAGGTTCTAGACTGGAATCAAGAAGACTGGAATCAGGTCTAGACGGAATCAGGTCTAGACGGAATCAGGTCTAGACGGAATCAGGTCTAGAATTAAAGAATCTTTTACCATTGATAAGATCCATTGCCTAAGGTTTAAGTCTTGAGGCTAAGGGTCTCATATCTGATCCACTAGGAAATAAAGTTGGAGATCCATTACCTAACGCAGGATTGTCCAAGCCAGGATCATTGTTTAGGGTTATCGATCATGGGAAGGATCATGGTACAGATCATGGTACAGATCATGGTACGGATGGGGTACGGATGGGGTACGGTCCAGGAACTATGTTTTGATGGATCCCCAATTGAGGATCTACCATCTGATTGTTACCTGCAGAGATCAATACCGTCGAGTTCCCTAACTAAATTTGTGATCCGACTTTCCAGTTGAAAATTCAATTGATTGGCATGCTTATTAATTCAAGGCGGATTCACTGATTCTTATTTGAAGCCTCCTTGAATTTGTTTCAGTACTGGATATTATCAACGAGTGGCTTGTTCTATTAACTAGAGGCTTTGGACCTTGGATACCTATTGCGGATGAATACGCCAAATATGGGTTTGGTTCTTAATTCGTGGGGATCAGGAAATGATCTTGGCTAAAGATTAAAGTCTACTTTTGAGTGTGTTTCTCCAGGGTCACGGGTCTTGGATTTGGAATTTTTAAAGGTTCATTATGAGAATCAAGGACCCAGAATCCAGTCTATTTTCCCATTTCTATGAGTCTATTTTTCATTTCTATGAGTCTATTTTTCATTTCTATGAGTCTATTTTTCATTTCTATGAGTCTATTTTTCATTTCTATGAGTCTATTTTTCATTTCTATGAGTCTATTTTTCATTTCTATGAGTCTATTTTTCATTTCTATGAGTCTATTTTTCATTTCTATGAGTCTATTTTTCATTTCTATGAGTCTATTTTTCATTTCTATGAGTCTATTTTTCATTTCTATGAGTCTATTTTTCATTTCTATGAGTCTATTTTTCATTTCTATGAGTCTATTTTTCATTTCTATGAGTCTATTTTTCATTTCTATGAGTCTATTTTTCATTTCTATGAGTCTATTTTTCATTTCTATGAGTCTATTTTTCATTTCTATGAGTCTATTTTTCATTTCTATGAGTCTATTTTTCATTTCTATGAGTCTATTTTTCATTTCTATGAGTCTATTTTTCATTTCTATGAGTCTATTTTTCATTTCTATGAGTCTATTTTTCATTTCTATGAGTCTATTTTTCATTTCTATGAGTCTATTTTTCATTTCTATGAGTCTATTTTTCATTTCTATGAGTCTATTTTTCATTTCTATGAGTCTATTTTTCATTTCTATGAGTCTATTTTTCATTTCTATGAGTCTATTTTTCATTTCTATGAGTCTATTTTTCATTTCTATGAGTCTATTTTTCATTTCTATGAGTCTATTTTTCATTCCTATGAGTCTATTTTCTCATTTCTATGGATTAAGAAACTATGGATGGTTGGGAATTTATCAGAATTTACCAGTGATAGAGATTCAAAAATGGTCCATGGATATCGACTTTCTAGTCCAAGGGTCCAAGGGTTCAGAGGTCACTCCCGTATTCCTGAATCTCAGGATTTCATTATTCCAAAATTTCCAATTCATTGATTCCTGATATTCCAGAAATTCATTGATTCCAAATATTCCTGAATTTCCTGAATTTCCTGAATTTCCTGAATTTCCTGAATTTCCTGAATTTCCTGAATTCCAGAAATCTTATTGAATACTGGTCTTCCCGATATTCCTAATATTCCAGAAATTCATGAATACTGGTCTTCGGGATATTCCAGAAATTTCATTTTATTGATTCCTGGAAGTTGAGAAATTTCAGACTCGAGTCTAAGATCTTGGACCTTGGACCCTGAGTCTTCTCGATGATTCACTATACCCAAAGATTCGAATATTCTGGCCAAAGGTGTCCCAAAA